>JACEEZ010015870.1:165000-167500 GCA_016584305.1 Chionoecetes opilio
GAGAGAGAGAGAGAGAGAGAGAGAGAGAGAGAGAGAGAGAGTGTGTGTGTGTGTGTGTGTGTATTATGAAAGTACATATTTCAGCAACATCGATAGCCATGGGAAGTAAAAAATAAAAAGGGAATAAAAAATCGCCCAAGGAGCGAGGGGGAGCCTGGCAGAGTGCGGGGATGCAGGGATGGCCTTGACAAAACACTGTCCTTGCCGCTCAAGTGTAGACGCCCCCGATGATGCGACTGCCAACAATAACAAAGCGACATAAAACATTGTGGGTACAGTGACTCGGTGACCAGAGTTCGATCCCCAATGAGAACCAAAAATCCACTTAAGATCTTTCTGCATCGTCGAGTGGCCTAATAACACCCACATGCTGCTCATTAACTCTACCTTCAATTGCGAGTGCATCGGAGGACACAGGGGGGCGGCATGAGGCTCTAATTACAGGCGTCACTAAAAAAATCCTGCCTGCACCACCACGGGCGAGGGCCAACCATCAAAGTCCTCAAGTGAACCTCCAGGACCAACCATCCCAAACCTGGAGGTCACTGCCTACACGCGCTATGGGCACGAATGTAGAAAAAAAAAAAAAGTTAACAGCGAACGTGCACTTTCATACTGGTATAAATAGATGAAAAAAATGTGATTACCGATACTCCTATTCCTCTAACAGGCGATAGTGTGTTCAGCTGAAACCATCCCAGGTATATATAGCGATGCAGTCTGAATATCGTAATGGCTTTAAGACAATGTTCCTTCCTCCCGCGACACGCCAGACAATGCACGCCCTCTCAGTCTCAGATGGCGGCCTATCACAACCCGTCATAGGAGAAAGATGGGACACATGGCTCACTCATTACACGTATCATTCTCCTCAGTTAAGAAAAAAAAGGTCGAAAGAGAGAAATAGAGGCTTATCCATTAAGTTCATCTGACAGAAAGGCTAAAGTGATATTCTACACAAAATGAAGAAACAGACAATGAGAAAATTCAAGCATACAATCAGACAGAAACAATAAATCAATCAGAAACAAGAGACAGGTAAAGATGAGCTACCTGTCGCTCTTTAATTAAGGGGTCAGGCGAGTGCAGGTCCCGGATCGAGACGGCGCAGGTGGGCAGCACTGACGTCATGAAACATTATAACTCATGACGTCAGTGGCCATGGGCGGGGTGCATATCCAAGGCGCTTCCGCTTGCAGGACCAACCGAGGGAAAGACACATCCACTTTAATAACAGGAGACTGGCCGCTGACTAGACTCAGCACCAGTGAAAAGATGAAGGTGGAGGACGTCAAGGAAACTGTTCTGAAGAGATGGTGTTGATGGTGGTGATGGTGGTGATGATAATAATGGTGACGATGATGTTCGTGGTGGTGGTGTTGCTGTTGCTTGGCTCTTGTGTCCTTAACCCCTTCACACCCAGATCTTTCCTTTGTTATATAAAATTGTCTGTTGTCGAGCCAAAAAATTACGAAGTGACTGAATATACCAAATTAGCTAGTGGACAAGGATACTAAACACTCATAGCTATAAAATATTGCTTATATTCACTACAAATCGTCTAATGGTGTCAAAATTACAATGGAAATTTCGTTCTGGGCCTCAAGGGGTTAATGTCGTTCTTGTAGTGATGGTAGTGTTGATTGAGACGATGTGTTGTTGTTGTCCACTCTCGTAATGTTGGGAGTGGAAGTGGTGGTGGTGGTGGTGGTGGAGTCTGATTAGCATGATAAATACCAGCAATAGCATGATAAGTAGCAAATCAAGTGTTATATCGCGGCGGAGGCGGCGCGGCTGATGAACAGGATAAAGGCTGGTTCACACTGAGTTTTTTTCGGCATTTTTGTAGACAGAGAAGAGGTCTGGGTCTGGGGCTAGTGTCATGATCGCCTAGGTTTAAAAAAAAAAAATCACACACCGCTCGATCGGTCTTTTATCGACCGAGTTGCAGAGAATTTCGCGCGCCAAATTCAAATAAACGCAGAAGCCAGCACCCTCTTCCCCACTCACCCCAATTATTGGTATAATTTCGGTATTGGGCACTAAAAACTAACAAATTTAACTTACATCATCGTGCAGATCTTTTCATCCTTAATTTGAATCCCAATTTCCCTAATTTCCCATGCCAATGGCGATACATATAATACCGAAAATTTTCCGTTTTAGCTACAGCCAGAAACGGTTGTTAGTTTAAATCAGATTATGTTAGGTTAGACGTGGGGTTTGATTTTGTAGACGATATCAAGGAAAAAAATGAAACTAGCAATACTACTTCATAATAAAGTGCGCGAAAACTTATCTTTCGCGCGCCAAATACACACAAGCCAGCCCCTAGCCCCTATAGCGCGACGTGACCCCTGCCCCTAGGTCAGGCACGGGAAGTCAGGGACGACCCTGGTCGTCAGCACGAGCTTGACAGACGACCTACAAAGCGATACCAAAGACACTACAACGTAGTGTTTTTGGCGATACTAAGCAGAAAAGGTCACAAGAAGAAGAA
>JACEEZ010015870.1:182500-247500 GCA_016584305.1 Chionoecetes opilio
TATATATATATATAATTATATATATATATATATATATATATATATATATATATATGTGGTGTATACATATATATATATATATATAATATATTATATATATATGTATACAGGTGGTGGGCCGAAGTTTGGTGGGCCTTCGGCTCTCCAAACTCTCCAGATCAGGCTCTCCAGATAGCCCCTTCTAACTTTCCTGAAATCATGGATGTAGAAATGTATGTATTAACGCCTTACCCATCATCACACACCCATTCACTCACCCATTACCCATCACCCCCCACCTATTCCTTCACCCATCACCCATCACCCCCAACCCATCACCCCCCACCCATTCACTCACCCATCACCCATCACCCTACAATGGGCCTACATCAAGGTTTCCTCAATTCTCGCAACCCACTTTTTTTTTCACAATTCTCGCTAATAGGCTACTAAAAATAAAAAATAAAAATTAAAGTGATCGGATTATTCCTAAAGTGGCCTTAAAATGTTCCTCTGGTCAACCTGGTTCCAAAACTGTGCCATGTGATGGGATTGCGCCACTGGGGGCGGAACCTATCGCGGACACACAGACAGACACACACACACTTTCGCTTATATTATTATAGATATTATATTTTTTTCTTTGCAAAAGGGGGGGGGGCATGGCCGCGATCGCTAGTTTCACCCCCACCCACCCCACCCCCTGGAGCGAGCTTGGAGCTCATTATGACCGATCTTTAGGCAATGCTGGGATTGGGTACACACCACACCCCCCCATCCCATTGCTCAAGGGTGACAGTAACCACCCGAATTTGTCAGTGAAAATTTCCGGGATCGAGCGAGGATTCCAACCAGCTAATCACAGAATGTCGCGCCAACGCTCTATCCACTGGACCACCGTCGTGGTGTGTGTGTGTGTGTGTGTGGGTGCTGGAAAAGGCGCCACGGGGAGAGGCGGCAACATACAGGGCGGAACAAGGACGGGAAATGGATCAACGCAGAAACAAATGAAAACACGAGTCACAAGGAAAATGCGAATGAGAGGCTGGCCGGAGGACGAGGAGGCGCATAACAGACGGTGCAAAGACTCCAAACCACCTGTCTGGGCGCGGTGGCTGGTGGGCGGTGGGACGGGCGGGGCGTGGCGGAGTAGCATAGCAAAGAGAGACATCGGGGCCAGGGGCAGGGTGGGGTGGGCGGGTGCGTGCAGAGATGTATGATTAACTAGGGTAAGGTAATCCCGCGGCCGCCTTGCATCATGTTTGGCTCGTGTGGCGGACTGTGTGATGCTGTGTTATTTAAATTGTCAACCGTGATGCCGCTATTGGACTGTTTCGCGTTACCTCATCTACTGCTACTACTACTACTATAACGTTTACTACTACCACTATTACTACCAACATTCCTATCAGGTACTACCACTACTACACTGTCTACATACAACAACAAAAAATAACACTACTACTATTACTATTATAAAAACAACAACATATATATATAATATAGTAGGTTTTTTTTTATACTGCAACTATTAAAAATTTGATTAATAAAAGATGAGAATAATAATGATAATGATAATATAAACAGTGAATAGAGGGAAGGCTTTCATGCATCAACAGGTCACGCGCAAACAGACACTGACCTGCACCACCAAACACAGATATATAGCTTGCTCTTATCATATACTGGTTTTTACTGCATTAAAAAAAGATAGCCACTTAACTCCTTATGTAATTTATAGTGTCAGTGTCCATTGCAGCTCCTGTCTAGCAATGCTTTGGCAATTATAAACAAATAGCGCAAGTACGTCGTTGGTCACCCTGGCAGCGTTAGGGTTAGGAGGTATCGGTGAGTGCAGTCATGAAAAGTGTAAGTAATGCACTGAGGAATGTCCGAGAGCCGCATCATGTTCCGTACACGTGCAGCACTCGGCTGATCACGTGGCTTTACAACCCGTCGACTGCGGGCGGACTCGTCGAGGCGGCCACCAGTACCAGCCATCTATCTCCCAGCACCGACCAGAATGGTGAGTATCATAGGTAAGGTGACCAGAGTCCAGATTTTTCAGCATCTGTCCCGCTTTTATAAATGTTAGTAAAATGTCCCGCTTTTTTTTACGTTTGTCCCGCTTTTTCGTTGAAGTCCCACCCAGGTGTGTGTACCACCTAACGTTGGGTGCAAATCTTTACCCATCTCAAGGCCAGAGATGTCAGTCACCAACGCATGTCAGAACTGGTTCAGTTTATACTCTGCCTTCTTGGACCAAATGCTTCTGAACGTACATTCTCTCAAATCAATACGATATGGACATCTGAAAAAACCCAACTAAAAGTCCCAACTCTAAAAACATTACTAACAACAAAGACACCTAAACTTCAAGCATACCTGCATGGAGGGCTACGGTAGGCCTATGCTGAAAATCAACTCCAAAATTATTAAAGAATTCATCCAGTGAAAAGTATGAAGTAAACGTAAGCAAGACATTGTTGTGGATTGATGTCTTCTATTCTCTTTCTTTTAAGGAATATATATATATATATATATATATATATATATATATATATATATATATATATATATATATATATATATATATATATATATATATATATATATATATCCACATACCCGCGTAGAGTTGAGGAATATGCTACAGGTCTCCCTCGCGTCAGCCGTCTAAACGAGCAGCTGGGGTTAGGGCATGTAACACGTGTACTGCGTGTGTGCGACATGTGAAGGTCCTATCTGGAGGGACAGCCACTCTAGAGCAGGGTTCTTCAAAGTACGGGTCGCGACCCAATACTGGGTCGCAAGCCTTTGCTCAGTGGGTCGCCACAACGTAAACTAATAATTATATAACCAATATGTGAAAAGCATTTAATAAGAGAGAGAGAGAGAGAAAGAGAGAGAGAGAATGCTGATGGGAGAAGGCAGGACTTGTACGCATCATTTTCACTTGTCAATCAATTATTACTATTTTTCTCTACTTACGTAGTTACAATTTACAGAGCACTTCTACATATTTTTTAAATACTTTTAATAGATAAAATTTAAATTGGCACACTCAAACATATGCAATTATTTTGAATGCATAGATGCATGTATGTATGTATATATGTATGCAGATTTATATGCATATGTACGTATGTAATTGTAAAAAATAAATCACATCGGAAAGACAAAGCAGCTACAGACGTATAATAGGGTCGTGAATGTAATACATGAAATCAAACTGAGTCGCGATGAAAAAAGTTTGAAGAACACTGCTCTAGACAACGCTTATGAACACGTCATTTAAAAGGTAAGTGATGAAGCGAACTAGAAATTAGTCACATTATTTCTGCGTGTATTTTTGGTCCTTTCCAATGGCTTTGAGGTGGACATGAACGAGAGCATCCTTGACCATGCATAGCAACATGGTCAGTTGTCAAGGAAAACAAGAAATAATTGACTGAGGATCTAATTTTCTGGTCAAATAAAACAAATAAAATGATACGTTTGGTTACTGAATTTGAGGAAAATAAACACAAATTCACTTGTAATTTATGTTAAATTCCCCTGATTAACATTAATCTTTGAACTGATTGGATCCGATGTAAGCAGCGACCTTGTAATTAGGTGCTGATGTCTTGCCTCTATATAGAATCTGGAGCAAGTAATGGGAGAGACACATGAATAATTGGAAGCCTCGACACAGATGGCCAGTTTGAAGCAGCTTGTTTATTAACAACAAACAGTACTGTACCTGCACTATAGTCGGCCCATTTTATCCTGGCCCCTGGGGTGGAGTGCGTGGTGGGATTCCCGCAGTGTTGTCACGTTCACCGTTGACAGGCTGATGTCGACCTCTCTCTCATACTGTTAGCTATTACATTAACTATTTTTTAATCATATAGTTTTATAATATGGCTGCATGGTTTTATGAATGGCTTGCGATTTGACGGTAAAACAACGAGTCTGTATACCTTCCATTACACTTGGCATGGTAGCTCATGCGACGGTGCCGGCCGAGTGTCCTTGACACAGCCCCACCCGGTCATTCATGGTCACTCCTCCGCCATGGAAGGTCCTAAACGCGTCGATACTTTTACCCCAGTGGTGGTGTGAACAAAAGTCAAAATTAAAAAAAATCAAACTATTTTGAGAGCGAGAGCGAAAGAGAGAGGTTAAGAGGATGGCGCCCTGGCAGAGGTATAGGGGTGATGTGGCACCACCGCGGACTTGACCTGGCCCACCCGACGGGCCAGGATAAAATGGGTTGACTATAATAGGAAAAGAACCGATGGTGCCCTTGAAACAGGACACCCAAGGACACCTCAAACAAGATGGACGCCGGTATTTACTTCCACAAAACTTCGCCTTAGATAGATAATATTTAGCAGATGCTTTGGAATCCATCTAATAATGATAGTTTCGAAAGGCTTCGGGAAAAGGGGTAAAAAAAAGATAAATCGAAGCTTAATTAATGTCAGTCTTTGAAGGATCAGAGAGGAAGAAAAAATGTTGGGACACTGCGAGCGTAGGTTTACTTACTTCCATCAAGTGGAATGTTCTCAGGCCGAGAGGTAAAAGCTTGGCCAGCCAGAGTGCAAGTACGAAAGTAAAGTGTGATATCTAAATGGGAATGGAACATGATAGGTACAAGTACTACCTTGCATAGAGGCTCGCTCGAAAGGAATTCCCAGAGTGTCTCCGGAAGGTGGGTGAAGCGGCGCCTCTTTCTCTGTATCTTTTCTATATCAATTAAACATAACTATTCAAATCCATGCATTATTCAATGTTTACTTCCGAAATAAATCATATTTTGTGTCTTATCGTGCGTTTGTTACAATATATTCGTGCGGACTAATATCCGTTCTAAAATGTAAAGCCAATACAGACGATGCATTAGGGAAGTTGTAAATTGTCATGGATGTCGTACATGTGTGTATTTGCTCGATTTGAAAGTTGGCGCATTCGCTGCGTGGATTGCAATCGTTCGTTTGGTCGGCTAGCTCAGTTCCGGGCATAGTTTATAGCTTTCTATCCTTCGCATGGAAATTTAAGACAGTTTTTATAAGTCATTAGTTTTAGAGCAACATTTTGGTATCTTATTCATCCTTGTCCGTTGCGTGGTTCGTGAGTTCCAGGGATTGGAGAAGAAGCCAGGTGATTTTCAATTTCTTTCGATCGGCGTTGTCTCAGCTTCAATAAAAGTGAGCTGAAATCAGAGGGTAGCTCTGTACTTAGGATAGATAGGGATATCTGTACATATTTTTGCTGGACTTTACCTCTGCGTTAGGATACTTCCCATAGGCGTGTATAGGCAAAACGTTTCAACCACCCCCATCCGTATACATAGAGATTGCTACCGCAAAATCAATCAATCTCTCTCTCTCTCTCTCTCTCTCTCTCTCTCTCTCTCTCTCTATTATTATATATATATATATATATATATATATTATATATATATATATATATATATATCATATGTCCAAGACTTAGATGTTCCTACTAGAATTGAGAAAATATACATATTTAATGTTTTTTTAGTGATGCAAATGTTTTAGGCAGGGTCTGCACGCAAAAATAGAAAAATAAAATGAATATAATAATAGACACATCAAACACTCCGTTCTCCTCAAGAAACGTTTTCATGCCTGTTCTCATTATGGAGGGAGTTGTTAGAGGCGACGTGACGCAGCCATGGCCCAGGAGGCATATGGACGCCTTCCCTCCCGTGTGGAGGTGACCGCGGAGCACAGTCACCTGAGACAACCGAGGGTCATGCGTATGATCCGTGTTCATGACGCGTACTGGACACCAATCATGGTCATGGAGTGGGGTTAGTGGCATTCTTACTTCACTGAATATATAACAATACAAGTATTTACATGAGTGTTCGCGGGCCACAAAAATTCGACATGCGGGCCATTTGTGGGCTACGGGCCCGACATTGGACCTCTTTTATCATGTATTTTTTTTGTCTTTAATAGCTATTATTCTTTCTATGATATCCTGTGGAAAAGTTTGTTACAGGTTCCCTACTTCGATTGATATTATTGGTTCCGCCCAAAAACATTGCACGATCGGAACATCAGAAACTGCGAACGGGGCAAGAAAGCTGACCTTTTGCATTGTTTCATGACAGAGTTGTCTATCTCAGATTAATCGATAAACATATGCGACACTCAGCCAGCACCAATGCCATCATGATCACTAATGCGGTAATGCATCATGAGCTCTTAAAAGTATGGCTAATTTAACTAAGCTGGCAAATATCTGTTATACCAAATATTTGTACATTTTTCTCACTTAGAAATATCCCTTAATTCTGGATGCACACATGCTGCAGAAAATCAACAAAACCTACTAAGCTGTAATCATTGGAGGCACAAATAGTATGATCATCAGAGTGCACTTCAAATGTACATACAAAGAAAAATCCAAATAATCAATGCGATAGTGGGGGGGGGGGGGGGGGGGGCATGCACCCACGGTCTTGCTCATGCGGGCTGCATACGCCTCTCGCAATCGCTAGCTTTTACCCTCCAAGAAAGAGTTTAGAGCTTATTGTGAACGATTTTTAGGAAAAGCTGGGATTTCACACAACACACATACACCCCATTCCTTTGCTCAAGGGGGATAGTAACAGCCTGTGATGTTAGCGGAACGCATACACACGCCCACATTGAGCGGGGGGTGTGTGTATGATTATGTATGTGTATATGTGATTGTGTGTGTGTGTACTGTCAACTTACGGTTATTGACGTGGAGAAAACATCAGTTAGTTATTCTTCTGACGTGTAATATCTCTCTCCAAGATCTCGCTCGTTTACAGTGTCCTTGCAGATGATGTCTCTGAACCCTTGCACCACGAGGTCTGGGGACAGGAGAAAGTACGCTATTTACAGATAGAATTGAAATACTTTTATAATGATGATTACATACACATGAACTACCACGTGTAGGTCTTGCGGCCTCTTGTAGCTTCCTTATTATGTTCTTATGATTGACGAAGGATAAAACAAGCTATGATAGTGTAAGTATAAGCAGTGCATGGCGATGATGAAGCATTGGGTGGGATGGAGGGGGAGAAGACCCGCTGCCGATGTGACGTCCCTGACCTGCATTGCTATCATCATTTATAGTGTTGCTCCCACTGCCGCATCCTTGGGCCGCCTCAGACCTGTCAGGACAGCGGCAGCCACACACACCAACACTCACGTGGAAAACTAGGCAAACTTAATAAGCCCAAGTTGCACAACACATTTATTGCAGAGTGAAATAAGAATATGGTTTCCTTAGTTAATTACATTCTCATCCATGGAGAAATATTAAAAGGAATAATGATCGGTTCTCTCATGTAAAACAATTGAACGCTAAAGTATTGATTCGCCACTTCAATTCATAAGGATTAAAGCGCAAGCTATGAGAAGGGAAAAAAATAATCACATGATAATAGAATGGACAAAAGTTAATCTCTCCCTCTCTCTCTCCTTAGACACACACACACACACATATAGATAGATAGATAGATAGATATAGATATAGATAGATAGATAGATATAGATAGATAGATGCGTATATGCGGGTGGCTCACGTTCATGTTTAAGTTGAGTTATAATAATCATGTAGTGAGGTGTTAATTTTTAATTGTAGATATGAATATGTTGTAGATGTATAATAGACACGTAGGGAAAGTGTGTTACGGGATTAAGTCGGTAAAGGTAGTTCTCAGTGGTGTGCCGCTCACGCCCCTCACCACCAGTGACTCAGATTTACTCACGCTCTGAACGAAGACCTGCGATAACAACACTAACTTTCACCACAAGGCTAGAAGCTATTCTACAACGGGCAATCATCCATTTCAATCCTCTAATGACATGATCCTAAACACAATGGCACTAAAAAACAACATCAATTTCTCACACCATTTTGTTACTAACCAAGTTATGGACCAACTAGAATCAACAATTTGTTTATTGATTATGAAGAGGAGTGAAACAGCACGCACAGCAGCGGGCGTGGGGCTTCAGTAGGTGTGCACGTGATCAGGGTGAGGAGAGAGCACACACACCACGGGCTGTGCACGTGAACACCGCCACGGCCGCGCCTCATTGGCCCGCCAGCCGCGCCCACGCCGCCCATTGGTCGGCCTCGTCACCCGCCCTTTTCGTCACATCTTTTCAACTAAATGCAACACAATTTCGCAGCACACGTTTCCTGGTATATTGTTGTCAATTGCTCGATCATTTCATCATTCAAAATTCTACTAACATGTTTGAAATACAACACATATATAGATACGAGTGAGTTTGTCAGGCCAAAAGAGTTCTGGGTTGCATGCGTACGGCAAGGGAAGACATGCAATGTGGCGACATGTGGACATTGCACAGATGAGAGAGAGGCAGCAGAACGTGTGAAGAGGCGCGCGTCTCTATATGTGTCCTGGCGGATATGTGCAGAGGGTGTGCGAAGTGTTGTCGTGGTGCCTCCACTGGGATATTACAAATACAAACATTACATTACGTGCATTCCCAACATGAAGAAACAAATTATGATCAAGCATTCGTGTCCACAGCGCCTCGACGGGAGCCCAAAGGTAACTACCATCACCATTACCGTACTATGAAAACTGACAGGGGGGAATGCTTTAGCACGACACAAGGAGGAAATACTCATTATCTAGTCAGTCAGACTTTGAATTGTCTCATATGGCGGTCGAGCCTCCATGGCCCACCAATAGATAAAATAAATATCTAAGCCACAGTAGGATCAGACGTAACACACTGGCCAGCGGCTTTGCAAGAATAGTCTAAAAAGGTTTTCACAGGAGCTTAAGTGGATAGAATAGAATGTCTGAGAGTGCAAATGGTCGTTGACACAAAGGAAATGTGGTTATTGTTATACCAGCTATATCCTACCTGTAAGGCTGTAATCATTAGGTTGGAACTGGTGAAAATGAATTAATAGGAGATACAGGTAGAATGAACACTTTAGGACTCGTAAATATGCTCTTCTGTCTCAATGAGGGAAGTATAACATACTGAAATATGCACCAAGGTCAGATCATGGAGGCATCGATCACTGTTCAGAGCAGATCGCGTACCACGTCTCTGAGGCATTTAAAGTTCCCGCTCTGGTGGCCGTGTCACACAAAGGCTGGCTGTGTTAACAAAGGCTATTATTGGTTAAATATTACCTTTATTGCCGTTTCTTATTTCTGGTGTATTTTTTCTTCCATTAGATAGTTATTTTTTCTTTCATTTGAGTGTTTTGAGGCCGCATATGTTGTGCAAATGAAGAGTAACCCTAATATGACATGACAATCTTGACCCCCCGACAGTGGGGAGGTTATGAAAATTATGGAAAATGTGGGTAAAAGTGAATAAATTAAGAAAATAGGTGAATGGAACCTAACTTAACTAGATCTTACATACCTGAATGAAAAAAAAATAAAAAAAAAATAAAAAACAATCATGCACAATAATATGATGCCACAAATCCACTGGGTATGTAAATAAATTGCAATACAGTAAAAGTAATAAATACCGAATATTGATGCAGCTCTGAGTTCAATGTGACGTTTGCATTAGTACTCTGCACTACGAAGGACAAATTGATAGTTCCACGAGTGATATCTTGATGGCAGGAAAAAGTACATTAATTCGGTACATTCATATGCTAATCATGTGGTAATTATTGTTTTCGCTTCAGGATTGTAAATAATTGCACCCTGTATTGATCACATAAACGTGCGCGTGCTACATGTCTTGTTCCTTGCATCACTATATGTAAAGTGAGCAAAACCAGTTACTGAGTAACAATGCGACTCGCCACTGACAGACCGAGGTGGGCGCCGGGCTGTCTGGAGGGACGCGCGCGATAGAAATGTAGAATTCACAGCGCAGAGTTGTGGCTCCACTCTATTCTTGTTCTGTGAGCGTGTGCAGCGATGGATTAAGGAGTATGTCATTGGAGAGAGGGGGGGGGGGTATGGAATGATGATTCAATCCAACTCGGAAGCAAACATTGGGGTGTAGCCCCCTCCCCCCTCTACCCGCCGAGAGGGTTACCCCCCCACACGCTGTAGAGAAGATAGCTTCTATGTTCTTTGCGTACAGGGCCCCGCGGGGCGGAGTGGTGAGCTCCGGGGAAAAACAGCATTCTGGTCCTGTAGAAGCACTGTGTGACTGGGCCATCCCTAACTTTTGTCTTCCCTAACTTATGTCTTCATAAAATAAATTAGACAAAGACATTTGCTTGGGTGTTTTGAGTGTATTCTGTAAATATGAAGCATGAAGTTCAAACGCCAAAAGGTTTAAATATAAAGGACATTGCCAACATATTTGGCTTTTGAGGATTCTATAATTTAGTCTACTTGCTTAGCATCCGGACCACGGTAGATCACTGATGAATGTTTTTCCTCACTAATAACTTTTTCTCTTTTTTCAGGCACCAACTGTCGAAGGCAGAAGGCAAGCTTTGTGGGGACCAAGCTGCAATGAGCTCTCTCCAGCCCACACAAAGCCTTATGATGACGACAGGGAGCTGCTTGCATCGGGTCCACCTCTAGATGGATCAGATTTTTACGAGCACAGACTCGTACACAATACGTCTGAACAGTACAAAATAACGAATCTTGCAAGTGACACACAACTGGCTTACGCCAATAAACAACGGTACAGGAGTCAAACTGGTGTTGACGACCTGGAGGTGGTGGAGACTCTACTGTCAATTTCCAAGCTGGGGGCGGCTGGATGGAACCCTTATACCCCTCAAGGCTGTCATACAACCACCTTGGAGCTGCCACCATCACCACCCTCTTCACAAGGAGGAGTCTCCCCCCATCATCCACTGGAATCCGATGCTGAGGAGACATGTGATGCCTCCAGTCTCAAGAGGAGGTCTTCTAAAGATCCTGAGTTTGGCAAGGTATAGACACAGTCCTATCAGTAGTGAGCCTTTCAAAATATTTTTAGGTAAAATCAAAAACGTATGAGACGCATTTTGAAAGCTGTCTCATAAGTTTTTAATCAGACACACTGAAACAATGCATATCAATTTCTTATGGTCGCTTTAGTCTAAACCATGGACATATTATAGTTGGCAATGTAGAGAGAGTATCATGGGGTTATATCACTCATTGAGACCTCTACTAGAATGACAGACCAACCTAAAACTTCTTAAGAGTCTTTGGAGAAGAGGTCGGTAATGAAGATATGCTTGGTGTTAATATTCAACCTGTTTATCTGAATGAATTTTAAGAAAAATTCTTATTAATCTTTACTTATTACTTCTAGGCCTATTATATATTACTTATATAACCACCTTTAGGATGGTTAGATATCTTTACTTGTAAAATTAATTCATACTGTATTAAGACTATTATGTTCATCCATTGATGTGATTTTCTCTTTAGTTCCAGTGCCTGATGCCTCAGACGCCCCCCCACATCCCCTGCACACCACCCCTGTCACCCAGTCCCGCCCCATTCAACCATGACTCCAGGGCGTCCACACCAGCTTTTCTATCTGGAGTGCCAGTATCTGTCATCGTCAAGGCAGAAAGGCAACCACAACAAACTTTTGAGCGGGCAAGAACATTAGCTGAACGCAAAATGTATGACGACGACTACTCAAGATTGGGTTCAAAGTGTTACTGGGGCTTTGATAATGAATCACAATCATCTTCACCACTTCCTTTTAACAATATTGATGACCAAAAACATCAACCTCTCCCAAGAAATATCAATACTGCGCAGGAACAAATTTTTGTGCACTCAAAAGATACAGACCGTGAAGACACTAAATATTTTGAAGAAAGTATCAAAGTACCTGAACAAAGAATTAATCTTAGTGAATATGCAGCTCTGAATGCATCAGCAACCAAAGTCCTACAATCTAGTAATAAGCTGGTGGCTATTGCACCAAAGATACCATCTCTGATCCCTGTCAGCGCAGGCACCTCATTAATTTTTGCCCAGATCAATGGATCCCCAACCATGATTCCCACGTCATCCACTGGGATCACCCACCTCATTGTTACACCCGGAGGAAATGGAGTTTCAGGATCTCAGGTTATTTCCCCTATATTATTGTCTACCCCATCATCCCAGCCTCCTCAAGATGACAGGAAGAGAACATTTAAATGTACATATAAAGACTGTGATAAAACTTACTTTAAGTCATCTCATTTGAAGTCACACATGAGATCACACACAGGTGAAAAGCCATACCAGTGCTCATGGTTGGACTGTGAAAGGCGATTTGCCAGATCAGATGAATTATCACGTCATAAGCGCACACATACAGGAGAAAAAAAGTTTGAGTGCTCTTCATGTAAAACTAAGTTCATGCGTTCTGATCACTTGGCAAAGCACATGAAGAGACACACACGTCGACGTATCGGGGTTCCCGTGGCCCCCAAGGTGTCAGCTCTTGCACCAGCTATCAGCTTTGTAGCAGTGCCAAGATTACCCCAGTGACCTGATCTCACCTGGTGCGCCAAGGTAGAGAGGTAATAATAAGTGCTATTTGTGAGTTTAATAATGAAAACTCAAATTTAAACTAATGGACCAATGATAAGAGTAAGTATAAAGGTTTTGATGTTCATTAAGTTTAAAAGGGTACATGTTTTATGTTTAAACTAGTTTTCCTTATAAAGGGAACATATGATGGAAAAAAGCATAGCAATACGTGTAACAAATGACTAACTATTGCAACTATGCAATTCATGATCTCTGAGGTCAAGTATGAATGTAATCAACAAAATGCTAAAACTTGTCTACACATTTGTATTTGTGAAGTCATAAGGAGATATTGACATCCTTAGGCTTACAACTGTGAACACTACCAAAATTTATGTGATACCTATTTATTTAATGTTTGTTTGTTGTATGTGATTTGTTCACTCCCAAAGATGTAAGATTTTATATTCTTTGTAATATAACCCCTAAACATGGGACTTCAGACTTGTCTTACTTTATCCCATAAAATTGCACAGACTTTCTTTTAAGTTATTATTATTTTTTCATCTTCAATTACAAGCCAATGCTTGAGTTCATAGCGTACTGGTTGCTTTCGTATTCATTTAACTGTGATGTCTAAATTTGTAGGGGTATTCGCTCTCATCTAGGACATAGAGCTACTGGCCTACCAAGGTTGCTAGGCCTAAATTCATTGATTGCATGACTAGGGAAAACAACTGAGTTGGTGTCTGCTGTCTACTGTAGCAAGAATGTTACGCTATACATTACACATTGCATATGTGAAAAGAATGACTACCGAGGACCTTTAAATTAAAATTATCAAAATTGGAATACAAATTTATGAGTTTCCAAAACATTTCTTGGATGGACGAATAAGACCAGTACATATGCCACCATATATACCAAAACCTTATGTTAGGCAACTTTATGAATGGTTCCCAAAATAAGTTTCATCCATTGAGGATCTTATGATCCATAGGGAGTTTTAAAAGGTTAGACAATTTCATGGATGGGGTTGAAAGGTGGATGTAGGTAGTGTTGAGTAAGAGGAACTACTTCGTGTAGGTCTCATGACCTCTTGTAGCTTCCTTATTTTCTTATGTTCTTATCTTAAATGGACACATTCAAGTAAAGGAGATCTGCAAGACTAGTGCTGCGCTATCTTATTTTTTTTGTCTGCTCCAAAAGGAATATGCATCATGCTACTCGTATCTTCCATTATTTTCAAGGTCTCTTCTGGACCTATTTACTTCATGCCTTGTTCCCACTGGTGAATTCCAGCTGCAAATGACATGTCTCAGGACTATTCCATTAATAATTTCCACAAATAACACACATAACATAGTATTTTGCTCGTTTGTCTTATAAGCCTATGCATGTATCCAATCCATTGTGTAAATAAAGATAAACAAAAATCATCGGAGTGCAGTAGTGATGATAGCATTACAACTACAAACATGCACATGGAAATAAATAAAAATAGGATCTCTACATTTTGCTAAACTCCACTTCCCTATAATAGAATATTCTCCCTTGGCATCGTCATCTTTCACTTTCAGTGGGCGGGAATATAGAAATGATAAATTAAAGGTTCTCTACATCAATGAATGAGGAAATTGCATAGCAACTGAATAATGGAAATTATCAGAACGAGTGTTATATGTTAGCACATCAGGGCTCAGGACTGGTACGGTACTCAGTCTTAAAACTAAAAAGTGGTGCAGTGGTAACACGCATGACTGACCAAGAGGTCCCCAGTATCAATCCTTGACTGGGAAGATACAAAATGGGCTTGTCTTCTTTTATGCTGTAACCCCTCTAGGCTCTATACCTAGCCAAGAAGAGGTATGGGATGTGAACAGTGGAAACATAGGTAAATAGATGCCATAAAAAAGATAGGTACTAGAAAAAAAAACTTAAACCAGAGAAGACATCAGGGATTAGTAAATATATAACTTGGATGACCATTAGTCTTTTCTAAGACTGGGTGACTGAGGTGTTTGGCCCCACAGTCCGTGACTGCCTTAGGGAGAGAATCTTCTATTGAAGGTTCTTTTCGTCATGGACAATGCACCAGCCCACCCTCCTAATTTGATGGAAGAAT
Organism: Chionoecetes opilio; assembly: GCA_016584305.1. Lineage (NCBI taxonomy): Eukaryota > Metazoa > Arthropoda > Malacostraca > Decapoda > Majidae > Chionoecetes > Chionoecetes opilio. The sequence continues at coordinate 197,056 of JACEEZ010015870.1, forward strand.
TACTAGTTGAGCTGTTTCATGAGGGTTCACTTCTTGCCACTCAATACGATACTTCTCCAGACCATGGACCAACTGTGATCTCATGTGTAAAAGAAAAATCATACAATATGTCACTGTTCAGGAAATGTTTTGAGGCTCCTTCTTCTGGTAATGATGTGACTGAAGGACTTTTGGAAGTCACTTCAATATAGCAGGTGCTGCTTTGTTGATTATAGCAGCTTGGAAGGAAGCTTCTGAGGTGCCTGAATTCAGTTTGGGGGCCATTGTATCTTGAGACCCGGTTCACACTTCACTCGACCCTAGAGTTAATGGACTTTGATTTAACAGACCTCGGAATTAATGGACTCCATCTGCTACCGGACAAGCGGACCAAATTATTTAATAAGTCCGCTGCTTGAAAAATTTGTCTGCTAGGACACCACTTTGGACTCAATATAGATGCCTTCTGAGTTCTGTACATAGTCCTGTATACAGCTCTACATATAGTTTACAGTAAGTAAAACAAAAACTACAAATATTTTCATATTTTTGCTTTGAAATGATACGTTGTGTCTTATACATATCAATTTGTTTCTTAATACTTTTAAATGCTTATTCATAATCATATTTCATATTCTTATTGTCTATATGTAATAATCAGTTTTAATATGAAAAATAATGGCGCTCGGCCCACGAATACCAAGCAACGGACACTTCAATTCCCCATTTAGTCCATTAAATCGAGGGCGGAGTGTACTCCATTTTGCTGTCCGTGTCTCACGGAGTAACGTCATCAATGACGTCACTGCATATCCGTGCAGTGTGAACCGGCCTCCGTGTGCTGTCCGTCACTGAGCTGAGAGATGGCCGTCCAGCAGGGGACACACCATTAACAAACGGAGCATGATGGCTGTTGACCTCGCAGTCCTCGCACAATAATTCATACACGATGAAGATCCAGATAATTGCTACCACCAGAGCTCAGCTTCGGAGAAGAAGAAATAGATCATGGCAGCTGTGCTTGAAAGGCTGCTTAGGGGTGAATCCTGCATATTGATGGTATAGGAGAAGGCCATTGATCCCAAAGGGAAATTGAATAAACTTCAGCAATATGTACCGTATTTGCCGGCGCATAAGACGCAGTTTTTTCCCTTAAAAAGGAATGCAAAGTTCACCCTGCGTCTAATGCGGCCATATTAGTGCATGAGAGGTCAGACAGAGAATGCAGAACAGCCGGTGGTGTATTACTAAAGGGGTCTGGAGTGATCTGTGTTGAGCAGTAGTCCACTGAACACAAATTAGTAACTGTGTTATCAACAGTAATGCATAATTCTAAGAAAAGGTTGGATTTTAAGAGAAAACAAGAGCTGGGGCAACAAGATTGCGGTTGTTGCTGCCAAGATGGCCGTGTCAGATGTAAACATCATCCACACCCCGCTGCTGCTCTCCATGGTAAAACGTCTTGATATCTCAGGTCTGCTGCTTCACCTGGGATACTTCACTCGGCGACGCCCTCCGCGCACCCACCATGGGTCATTACCACTCAGAGTCATCCCCGCACCCATGGAAAAGACAAACATCCCGCATATTAGTTGTAGCCTTAACCCGCATTCGACTCGGGCCACACAAGTGACACAACAGTTGGAAGGAGATGATAGAAGGGAGGCAGAAAATGGTGATGGAATTTTCGCTGGAATGAGTATTGTTGATAAATGGAATAGTGAATCAAAGAGAGTGTTAAAGTGTTTTTTTTAGTGTGAGCGGTGAGAGGAAGGTGTAGTATCTTGGGGAGCTTGTCTAAACACACAAGGATGGAGAAAGGGCGTCGTGGCTTTGTAGTTTATTTGACAGCGAGTCATTGTACAACGTGGGGATAAGAGGTGCTCGGCGTGTGTGTCTATGTGTGTCCTGTGGCTGTCTGAATTACCTGGCTGGTGTTGCAGTTGTGTCGGCGAGGACAAGTCAGGTCAGTGTCAGGTCACCCACTAATCCTGGTCCCAGACAGGGAGGGTGGCCTAAACCGATGCAGGTGTGTGGGGTGATTTTTGGTTTAGCGCCGCTACAGTGGTAAGCAAGGTGGGATAGAGACAGCATAGGGCTTTGTACCACCTCGACCCCTCAATCCTCACCCCTGTACCTCTACGGATAAGGAAAAACTGTATGAAAGAGTGCTAGTAAAAAGGCTGCAACGGTAGATGTAGACGGGACAAAAGTCTTCCACATGGTGCACCAAGACCAAGACCCATCATGGCGCCACATCGTCCGTCTCAAGGCCGAATCACACCATACCATCATGGTGACACGGCATGCCCCCATCTCATCACATCCGTTAGAATTTCTTACATTCAAACAAATAGACGTGTTACACTAAACGGTGCGCCCACCGTCACGGCTCCATACACCACCGTCCTGTCACGTAACGGTTTTCTGGGGAAGAATATTTTAATGTAATGAGACTGTGCCGTGCTGATAATCATCGTTTTCTCAGGCTTCATTGTACCCAAAACAGTGTCTTTTTAGAGTTCAACTCCTCTTCTTCATCCACTAGAAGTGCTATTAATGCAAATTTCTTCAACCATAACCTCTGAGGCACCATGTCTGTTTAGAGGGTGAGTAGGAAACTGCCGAAAATGACGGAACCATGACAAATAGTGTGAATACAAGGCACGGCTGACGGAACACTGCCGTGATTTCAGAGTATAAAACCAGCCTTCACCTGCACCTTCCTGAAGAAGGACTAATCAACCCTCGCGACTGTGATAGATTCATAGGTGTAAACCAGGGCAAATATCGTCGATCCCGACAACGGTGCCCTTCAACAATTACAACAATAACAACAAGGTAGAGATGGCTACCTTACAGACGGTGTTAACTAAATATCTTCGTAAATTTATGTTATTGGGCAACCACCGATTTCGAGGCCGAAAACTTAGTCCTGAATAGTTTTGGGATGTGTTTTGAATTAATCTGGCTCTCGTTTTTGTCGGACATCAATGTTTGTTTTACATGTGTGTGTGGGAGGGGAGGCAACCTGCCCCTCCAGGTCCGCCCCGCAAACATTGTTTACGCTTCACACTGTCATATTATTGGTAATATTCGTTTTTTTCTCTATATCATCTGTTACTAAACCAAACCCCACCTCTAACCTAACCTAATCTGATTTAACCTAACTTAACTTTCTGGCTGAAATAACGGTAGATTTTCGGTACTACGTGTAATTCCATTATTATTCAATTGCGCCATGGGAAATGGGGCTCAAAATACTCAGAATGAAGAAAGCTACACGATGGTGTCGGTAAGAGTTCTAGGACTTTTGAAAGCCCACTACCAAAATAATACCAATATCTATACTTCAAATATTCCACAAAGTCTAAACACATAGCAGAAAAGCAACAAAGGCATACCTACAACATTAAATCTAAGCTATATGTCATAGGTAGCAAAATATTAGAATATCAATTCGTGGGGGCATCCTGCAATATATTATGACCGATTTTGATTACCGTCATTCCCTTTACATTTTAACTATAGTATAATTTTCATTCACATTCACTGCACTGTGAATATTTTATTTAGGTACATGCTCATAATCATTTGTTTTCCCCTACAAATCTTTTTTTTTTTTAATAACGTGATAAATTTACGAAATTTATTTTTTCCCTCAAAAACACCAATATTTTATTTTTTCTAAAAACCTTGTAAAATAGGGGTGCGTCTTATGCGGAGGTGCGTCTTATGCGCCGGCAAATACGGTAATTAACATACCTGCTTGATAAAATGAAGACAAAGACCAGACACGAAGCGAGATGAATGTACACATACCATGTGCTTTTGTTTACCTCCAAAGCAGCGGTGGCGCTGTTAGTCACTGGCACATTAGTTTAATATTAGTTTGTCTTGCAGTATAAATATTGTCTACCAGGATCACTGATAATAAATAATTTTAAATTAGACTTTGGAAACAGCCTTATTTTGATCATGCGTACCTTGTTTAGGTACAATATTCCATAAATAGTGGCACCACCGCTTCCATATGACAGAGAAAGATTTTGGGGCTCTGATTTTTCCACCCGTAGACAGAGTGACGTCACCCCGTCAGACACACAGCAAAACGGCGCGTGAACCGGGTCTGATAAGAGTCTTCAAAGGTTTTAAAGAGTTGAAGGAAGAGCCTCTCCTGCAGGATAATGTGTGTCTGGGTAATGCCATGGGCCTGGAGGTCAATGAGGAGGACGTGAAGAGGCACAGAAGGGAGCTGTCAACTGAGATATCATAGCTGCACAATAGAGAGGTAAAGACATTGATGAAGATTAGGGTGTCCCAAGATCATAGAGGGAAAAAATGAAACATGTTTTTTTCACTTGCTCGTGTTTTACTTCTGTTCACACATGCATAAGAAGAGTTCCTGTGAAATTAGATGAAATTCGGAGAATATTTAGGGGTCGCGACAAACTGAACAATTTTCTAATAACCTTCAAAAACAAAGAAAAAACTCAAAACATCCCACATTTTTAGATAGAAACTTATAAGGAAACCAAAACAGACAGTTTTCATTGTTTCCATTCAGAAAGCCTTCTTTTGAAGGTCCTCCTTCTTTTCCCGCCCCACAAGTTTCCGATGGTGGTGGACTAACTGGAGGAGATACTTCTCCTGTGCGGCCGACTTCGTGGACCCCAGGTAGCTCTGGACTAGGGCGATGCCCCGTTCCGCGGCATCGTTGACCACTCGGAGGCCAAGTGCCCGTTTCCGAGCGTCCTTGAATCGGTCGTCCTCCTCCTACAATGCCGGGTCCTTTGCCAGGAAGCCCTCGTCCGCGTTGAGTTTCTGAAAGAAGGACCGTGTCTTCGAAGTGACGAAGGACGAGAGGGAGGAAGACATCGTCATCTTTTTTCCCTCCAATCGCTTGAGTTCCTTCTTCGAGGCGGGCTTGTCCAATGCCTTGACCATCTGCTTCTTCTCCTCCACATCAATCCTTGAGTCGAAGAAGGCCAGTCCCGCGTTTTCCTCGGAAACGTACCACAGGTGGCGTCGCAGGGCTTGTTCTGCTGCCTTGGCAACGGTTTGGTCAGGGTATGTCTTGAGGATCTCGAGGAAGAGCACGTCGTTCAACGGAGCTTTCACAGAGATCGGTGCCTCATGCCATTGCTTGCAGTACACCAGAGCAACGAAGAGGGCCACTCGTTCCACTCCGGCCTTCTCTCGACCAGTCAGCGACAGCTGGGATTTCAGCATCTGAAGCTTGAGGCAGTAGATGGCCTTGGCCATCCACCGGGCTTGATGGAGAGCTCCAGGACAGCGGAATGGTTTGGCTGGACCTTCACCACCGAGGAACAGGTAGGAGAGACGGAGAAGTTCTTCATAGTCCTCCATGGGATGGTTCTTCGACATCAGAGCCTCCTTCAGGAAGGCCAATGCGTCGTCCTTCAGCTTGCTGGCAGTGTCATTAATGGCAAAGAAGTCTCCAAGGTCCTCCGATGTTTCCACCGTCTCTCTCTGCGAGGAATCCACGAAGGACCATCGATCACGGAGTCGTTTGAAGATTCCAATGTCAGGACCAGAGGAAGAGCCGAGGCTGGCTTCGAAGACATCCTTGAGGATCACCTCATGGACATGATGGTGGCAGGCCAACCAAAGCAAGCTTCGTCCGAGTTCTTGCTCAATCCGAATGCAAGCACCTTGCACCAAGCCAGTGTTCGAAGCTGTGGTGTCGAAACAGAAGGCGATGATCTTGTCCCTGATGCCCGCTTCGTCCACCTCCTTCAAGACCACTGCAGCCACGTTTCTGCCAGTCGAATCCGAGCTTGCCCGGGGCCCCAAAAAGGAACTCGGCGTCATCTTCCCCTGTGGGGGAGGACGGCGATGCGGTCCTCCGTATCGCCAGAGAGGGACGGGAGGAGTTTTCCGTCCCAATGCAGGACCAACCTCTCAGGTATCTCCTGGTTCCGCAGTTCCACGATCTTCTCGGCGGCTTGCTCTCTCCCCGCAATTCGTGCTCGATGGACCGTGCTCTTCGAGACCGCCATACTCCCAATGTCCATTCCAAGAACTTGAGTGGTAGCTGCGAACGTTGACGTTGCTTGCCGCACCGACAACTTCTCAATCCCAAGTTGAAATGAGGTTAAGATCCTTCACGGAGATCGATGGCGACTGTTTGAGTTTTTTCCTCTGGCTTCGGGATCCACGAGCCGGTGATGACGTCGTCGACACAGGACTGCTGCTGTTGCTACTGCTTTGGCTTGGGATTTCCGCCCTTTCAGTCAGCCTGGCAATGTCGCTGTCTTCACGTTCCCGGAGCCGCTTGAGTCGAGTTCCGCGCTCGACCTGCTTCTCCACCTTCTTCGCTGTCACGAGGTCAATTCCAGCCATGGATGATTCCCCTGTCTTCTCTCTGACTCCGTAGGAACTCCTTGTCCTCGTCCTTCACGTCTGCCCGTTGGAGAGAGGAGGAGTGCGAGGTCGAAGATTTCTTGGAGGTCTCCTTTGAAAATCTCCTCATCCATACGATGTTTCGGCCTGTCTTTGTTCTTGTTCTTCTTGAGGTCATTGTATGCCTTTACCAGCTTTGACAGCTTCGTGCCGGCGTGTATTACTGTAGTTGTCGGAATCCCGGCGCACGACCAGAAGGGGAGAACCTCCTCCACCACCGCCTTCCTGCTCCCGCTCGCCGTCTTCCCCATCTCCCGGTGGTGGTGGTAGTAGCGGAGGAGGACCTGCTCCTTCGATGGTAGCCGGGCTCCGGTGATTTCATCGATTGGAGCCTTGTCGATCAGCCAAAGATTACTAGCGGCTCTTGTTGCCATGTTGATAACCTGAGGGAGAAAAAAGTGGAAATTTAGAAAAATCCTGAAATTCGAGTCACGTCACCTAAATGTTCACTTTGTCGGGACCCCTAAATATTACTCAATTCGCCCAAAATTTCAACGCAATACTGTTTTACTTTGAGAGAACCGGAATAACACACGAGCGTGCAACATTTCAAAACTTTTGCATTTTGGGACACCCTAATGAAGGCATGTAGTACCTGGGGACAAAGAGGAGGAGGGCGAGGATAACAGTCACAGCATTCCACCAGGGGACCTTAGAGAGGTGTTCTCTTGCTGGAACAAAGCCTCTAAATCTCTCTAAACTTGTGAAGGATTATCACCCTGATATTGCTACTGGGAAAATTTCAGTGACACAGTGGTAGTCCACTTTTGGAGGGTACAAAAATCCAGGTTAAAGTAGCAAACTCTGGACTCCTTCAAAAAGATGGAAAAACGTCCCTTAATTGAATTGTCTCCCATAGGAGTCACGAAAAAGGCCTCAGAACTCCTCTCCTTCCACCTCTTCTCCATAATTCTCTTTTTCCTCCTTTCCTGCATGCTGAACATGCAGCACTGACTAAAAACAATGTTCTCGTTGCAATTTCATTTATCTTTGTCATACTAAATGATCAAATATGTTACCAGTAGTTTTTCTGAAACTTTCAAAAATATAGCAATGAACAAATAATTACTTGCTGACAATTTCCAGTGGAAAATTATGCAATTTTTTGTTTTTGTGAAATTATTATGCTTGCTATACTAACGACTAGACACAAGTGTTTCCTCTTTTTTCTCTCCTTTATCTGATGTGGAGGAAATTGTCATAATCTTTATGGATTTGGAATAATAATTATTCTTGCATTGGTACTGAAAATGACAAAGAAAAAAAATAAGGCAAAACTATTGCAGCTATTTCAATGAAACATACAACAAAATAGCATTTCATACTCATGCACTTACCAATAGAAAATAATTAAGGTAAGGTAATAATTAAGGGCACTAAGTGCAAAAATAGATTTATTTTCCAGAGCAATGGACTTCCCCTTAAAGTTATATGTGTGAACCCCAGCTACAAATATAGTGGTTGAAATAGCCTAGAACTGCTTCGCCAAGTGGGAGATCCCCTTTGGTCTGACTGATACCGTTCTCCACTGTGAGAGATCATATTATGGCAGGTGGGTTCGAACCCCACCATGTTCAGTATATGTAAGAAAATGTAAAGGGGAAAAGGTTTATTTTCTGAATTGTGATTGTCACCCTGTCAGTTCGTCTGTAGAGGATCCTCTGACATAATTTCAGGAGGTGACTGGGGGGCCAAGGGCAGTGTAACACTCTGTCGGTCTCACTTCACCCTATGGACCACTACATGGGCTCCATGTCACAGTTCCCTTCACCAGTAATTCCTCTACAACTACTGCCAGGGGGCTGGCCCCCTTCGGTATCCCCTTCAGAATTCCATCACAACGACAGAAGAGAGAAGAAAGAAGAGGGAACCGCCAACCCCGGGCGTTACACAAAGACAAAAATGCTCCGTGTCACACCACAGTATGTGGTAAGATAGGCAGAGTTAAGAGATGAATTAGAAACAGCATATAATGAAGCCTTACTAGTAATGTGGTATTGAATGTGGCTCCATCTTCAAAATGCACTACGTTCTTCATCATTCTGGTGACCTACAAGTACCAAGGTTTTCTTCTTCTTGGCTTTTATATTGATTTTTTTCCGATCGGCATTGGTAAGTTTTCTCTTGGCTGTTGACAAAAGAATAATCAGTAAATATCTCTCTCTCTCAACGCACAAACTATTTCATGTCAACTTTGATTCAGAACTGGAAATTCATGAGTCTCAAAATCTGCAGTACTTCTACTCCAAGGTGATTGATGAGGTTCAAGAAAAAAATATACAGATGGGTGAACTATATTTATTTGAATTCGAAGAAAGTTTTTGACACAGCACCTCAAAAGTGGCTATTGTGGAAGTTAGAATATATAGAAAGACTAAATGGGAATACCTTATGGATGCATGAAAGACTTCTTGAGTGGGAGATGAATGAAGATTGTGATAATAGACTGAGTGTGAGTGTGGAGAAAGACTGAGTGTGAGTGTGGAGAAAGACTGAGTGTGAGTGTGGAGAAAGACTGAGTGTGAGTGTGGAGAAAGACTGAGTGTGAGTGTGGAGAAAGACTGAATGTGAGTGTGGAGAAAGACTGAGTGTGAGTGTGGAGAAAGACTGAGTGTGAGTGTGGAGAAAGACTGAGTGTGAGTGTGGAGAAAGACTGAGTGTGAGTGTGGAGAAAGACTGAGTGTGAAGGTGGAGAAAGACTGAGTGTGGAGGTGGAGAAAGACTGAGTGTGAGTGTGGAGAAAGACTGAGAGTGAGTGTGGAGAAAGACTGAGTGTGAGTGTGGAGAAAGATTGAGTGTGAGTGTGGAGAAAGACTGAGTGTGAGTGTGGAGAAAGACTGAGTGTGAGTGTGGAGAAAGACTGAGTGTGAGTGTGGAGAAAGACTGAGTGTGAGTGTGGAGAAAGACTGAGTGTGAGTGTGGAGAAAGACTGAGTGTGAAGAAAGAGAAAGACTGAGTGTGAGTGTGGAGAAAGACTGAGTGTGAGGTGGAGAAAGACTGAGTGTGAGTGTGGAGAAGACTGAGTGTGGAGGTGGAGAAAGACTGAGTGTGAAGGTGGAGAAGACTGAGTGTGAGTGTGGAGAAAGACTGAGTGTGAGTGTGGAGAAAGACTGAGTGTGAGTGTGGAGAAAGACTGAGTGTGGAGGTGGAGAAAGACTGAGTGTGAGTGTGGAGAAAGACTGAGTGTGGAGGTGGAGAAAGACTGAGTGTGGAGGTGGAGAAAGACTGAGTGTGAGGTGGAGAAAGACTGAGTGTGGAGGTGGAGAAAGACTGAGTGTGAGTGTGGAGAAAGACTGAGTGTGAGTGTGGAGAAAGACTGAGTGTGGAGGTGGAGAAAGACTGAGTGTGAGTGTGGAGAAAGACTGAGTGTGAGTGTGGAGAAAGACTGAGTGTGAGTGTGGAGAAAGACTGAGTGTGAGTGTGGAGAAAGACTGAGTGTGAGGTGGAGAAAGACTGAGTGTGAGTGTGGAGAAAGACTGAGTGTGGAGGTGGAGAAAGACTGAGTGTGAGTGTGGAGAAAGACTGAGTGTGAAGGTGGAGAAAGACTGAGTGTGGAGGTGGAGAAGGACTGAGTGTGGAGGTGGAGAAAGACTGAGTGTGGAGGTGGAGAAAGACTGAGTGTGAGTGTGGAGAAAGACTGAGTGTGAAGGTGGAGAAAGACTGAGTGTGGAGGTGGAGAAAGACTGAGTGTGGAGGTGGAGAAAGACTGAGTGTGAGTGTGGAGAAAGACTGAGTGTGAAGGTGGAGAAAGACTGAGTGTGAGTGTGGAGAAAGACTGAGTGTGGAGGGGAGAAAGACTGAGTGTGAGTGTGGAGAAAGACTGAGTGTGGAGGTGGAGAAAGACTGAGTGTGAGTGTGGAGAAAAGACTGAGTGTGGAGGTGGAGTAAGACTGAGTGTGGGGGTGGAGAAAGACTGAGTGTGAAGGTGGAGAAAGACTGAGTGTGAGTGTGGAGAAAGACTGAGTGTGAGTGTGGAGAAGACGGGAGTGTGGAGGTGGAGTAAGACTGAGTGTGGAGGTGGAGAAAGACTGAGTGTGAAGGTGGAGAAAGACTGAGTGTGAGTGTGGAGAAAGACTGAGTGTGGAGGTGGAGTAAGACTGAGTGTGGAGGTGGAGAAAGACTGAGTGTGAAGGTGGAGAAAGACTGAGTGTGGAGGTGGAGTAAGACTGAGTGTGGAGGTGGAGTAAGACTGAGTGTGGAGGTGGAGTAAGACTGAGTGTGGAGGTGGAGAAAGACTGAGTGTGAAGGTGGAGAAAGACTGAGTGTGAGTGTGGAGAAAGACTGAGTGTGGAGGTGGAGAAAGACTGAGTGTGAGTGTGGAGAAAGACTGAGTGTGGAGGTGGAGTAAGACTGAGTGTGGAGGTGGAGAAAGACTGAGTGTGGAGGTGGAGAAAGACTGAGTGTGGAGGTGGAGAAAGACTGAGTGTGGAGGTGGAGAAAGACTGAGTGTGAGTGTGGAGAAAGACTGAGTGTGGAGGTAGAGAAAGACTGAGTGTGGAGGTGGAGAAAGACTGAGTGTGGAGGTGGAGAAAGACTGAGTGTGGAGGTGGAGAAAGACTGAGTGTGAGTGTGGAGAAAGACTGAGTGTGGAGGTGGAGAAAGACTGAGTGTGGAGGTGGAGAAAGACTGAGTGTGGAGGTGGAGAAAGACTGAGTGTGGAGGTGGAGAAAGACTGAGTGTGGAGGTGGAGAAAGACTGAGTGTGGAGGTGGAGAAAGACTGAGTGTGAGTGTGGAGAAAGACTGAGTGTGGAGGTGGAGAAAGACTGAGTGTGGAGGTGGAGAAAGACTGAGTGTGGAGGTGGAGAAAGACTGAGTGGGGAGTGTGGAGAAAGACTGAGTGTGGAGGTGGAGAAAGACTGAGTGTGGAGGTGGAGAAAGACTGAGTGTGAGTGTGGAGAAAGACTGAGTGTGAGTGTGGAGAAAGACTGAGTGTGGAGGTGGAGAAAGACTGAGTGTGAGTGTGGAGAAAGACTGAGTGTGAGTGTGGAGAAAGACTGAGTGTGAGTGTGGAGAAAGACTGAGTGTGAGTGTGGAGAAAGACTGAGTGTGGAGGTGGAGAAAGACTGAGTGTGAGTGTGGAGAAAGACTGAGTGTGAGTGGGAAAAGACTGAGTGTGGAGGTGGAGAAAGACTGAGTGTGGAGGTGGAGAAAGACTGAGTGTGGGGGTGGAGAAAGACTGAGTGTGGAGGTGGAGAAAGACTGAGTGTGAGTGTGGAGAAAGACTGAGTGTGGAGTGGAGAAAGACTGAGTGTGGAGGTGGAGAAAGACTGAGTGTGGAGGTGGAGAAACACTGAGTGTGAGTGTGGAGAAAGACTGAGTGTGGAGGTGGAGAAAGACTGAGTGTGGAGGTGGAGAAAGACTGAGTGTGAGTGTGGAGAAAGACTGAGTGTGAGTGTGGAGAAAGACTGAGTGTGGAGGTGGAGAAAGACTGAGTGTGAGTGTGGAGAAAGACTGAGTGTGAGTGTGGAGAAAGACTGAGTGTGAGTGTGGAGAAAGACTGAGTGTGAGTGTGGAGAAAGACTGAGTGTGGAGGTGGAGAAAGACTGAGTGTGGAGGTGGAGAAAGACTGAGTGTGAGTGTGGAGAAAGACTGAGTGTGAAGGTGGAGAAAGACTGAGTGTGGAGGTGGAGAAAGACTGAGTGTGGAGGTGGAGAAAGACTGAGTGTGAGTGTGGAGAAAGACTGAGTGTGGAGGTGGAGAAAGACTGAGTGTGAGTGTGGAGAAAGACTGAGTGTGGAGGTGGAGAAAGACTGAGTGTGAGTGTGGAGAAAGACTGAGTGTGGAGGTGGAGAAAGACTGAGTGTGAAGGTGGAGAAAGACTGAGTGTGAGTGTGGAGAAAGACTGAGTGTGGAGGTGGAGAAAGACTGAGTGTGAGTGTGGAGAAAGACTGAGTGTGGAGGTGGAGAAGACTGAGTGTGGAGGTGGAGAAAGACTGAGTGTGGAGGTGGAAAAAGACTGAGTGTGGAGGTGGAGAAAGACTGAGTGTGGAGGTGGAGAAAGACTGAGTGTGAGTGTGGAGAAAGACTGAGTGTGGAGGTAGAGAAAGACTGAGTGTGGAGGTGGAGAAAGACTGAGTGTGGAGGTGGAGAAAGACTGAGTGTGAAGGTGGAGAAAGACTGAGTGTGAAGGTGGAGAAAGACTGAGTTGGAGTGTGGAGAAAGACTGAGTGTGGAGGTGGAGAAAGACTGAGTGTGGTGTGGAGAAAGACTGAGTGTGGAGGTGGAGAAAGACTGAGTGTGAGTGTGGAGAAAGACTGAGTGTGGAGTGTGGAGAAAGACTGAGTGTGGAGGTAGAGAAAGGCTGAGTGTGGAGGTGGAGAAAGACTGAGTGTGGAGGTGGAGAAAGACTGAGTGTGAAGGTGGAGAAAGACTGAGTGTGAAGGTGGAGAAAGACTGAGTGTGGAGGTGGAGAAAGACTGAGTGTGGAGGTGGAGAAAGACTGAGTGTGAGTGTGGAGAAAGACTGAGTGTGGAGGTGGAGAAAGACTGAGTGTGAAGGTGGAGAAAGACTGAGTGTGGAGGTGGAGAAAGACTGAGTGTGAAGGTGGAGAAAGACTGAGTGTGAAGGTGGAGAAAGACTGAGTGTGGAGGTGGAGAAAGACTGAGTGTGAGTGTGGAGAAAGACTGAGTGTGAGTGTGGAGAAAGACTGAGTGTGAAAGTGGAGAAGACTGAGTGTGAGTGTGGAGAAAGACTGAGTGTGGGTGTGGAGAAAGATTGAGTGTGGAGGTGGAGAAAGACTGAGTGTGGAGGTGGAGAAAGACTGAGTGTGAGTGTGGAGAAAGACTGAGTGTGAAGGTGGAGAAAGACTGAGTGTGAGTGTGGAGAAAGACTGAGTGTGAAGGTGGAGAAAGACTGAGTGTGAGTGTGGAGAAAGACTGAGTGTGAGTGTGGAGAAAGACTGAGTGTGGAGGTGGAGAAAGACTGAGTGTGGAGGTGGAGAAAGACTGAGTGTGGAGGTGGAGAAAGACTGAGTGTGAGTGTGGAGAAAGACTGAGTGTGGAGGTGGAGAAAGACTGAGTGTGGAGGTGGAGAAAGACTGAGTGTGGAGGTGGAGAAAGACTGAGTGTGGAGGTGGAGAAAGACTGAGTGTGTAGGTGGAGAAAGACTGAGTGTGGAGGTGGAGAAAGACTGAGTGTGGAGGTGGAGAAAGACTGAGTGTGGAGGTGGAGAAGACTGAGTGTGAGTGTGGAGAAAGACTGAGTGTGAGTGTGGAGAAAGACTGAGTGTGGAGGTGGAGAAAGACTGAGTGTGGAGGTGGAGAAAGACTGAGTGTGGAGGTGGAGAAAGACTGAGTGTGAGTGTGGAGAAAGACTGAGTGTGGAGGTGGAGAAAGACTGAGTGTGAGTGTGGAGAAAGACTGAGTGTGGAGGTGGAGAAAGACTGAGTGTGGAGGTGGAGAAAGACTGAGTGTGGAGGTGGAGAAAGACTGAGTGTGAGTGTGAGAAAGACTGAGTGTGGAGGTGGAGAAAGACTGAGTGTGGAGGTGGAGAAAGACTGAGTGTGGAGGTGGAGAAAGACTGAGTGTGGAGGTGGAGAAAGACTGAGTGTGGAGGTGGAGAAAGACTGAGTGTGGAGATGGAGAAAGACTGAGTGTGAGTGTGGAGAAAGACTGAGTGTGGAGGTGGAGAAAGACTGAGTGTGGAGGTGGAGAAAGACTGAGTGTGGAGGTGGAGAAAGACTGGGTGTGAAGGTGGAGAAGACTAAGTGGGAGTGTGGAGAAAGACTGAGTGTGAAGGTGGAGAAAGACTGAGTGTGAGTGTGGAGAAAGACTGAGTGTGGAGGTGGAGAAAGACTGAGTGTGGAGGTGGAGAAAGACTGAGTGTGAGTGTGGAGAAAGACTGAGTGTGGAGGTGGAGAAAGACTGAGTGTGAGTGTGGAGAAAGACCTGAGTGTGAGTGTGGAGAAAGACCTGAGTGTGGAGGTGGAGAAAGACTGAGTGTGGAGGTGGAGAAAGCCCTGAGTGTGGAGGTGGAAAAAGACTGAGTGTGGAGGTGGAAAAAGACTGAGTGTGGAGGTGGAGAAAGACTGAGTGTGAGTGTGGAGAAAGACTGAGTGTGAGTGTGGAGAAAGACTGAGTGTGGAGGTGGAGAAAGACTGAGTGTGGAGGTGGAGAAAGACTGAGTGTGGAGGTGGAGAAAGACTGAGTGTGGAGGTGGATAAAGACTGAGTGTGGAGGTGGAGAAGAGTGAGTGTGAAGGTGGAGAAAGACTGAGTGTGAAGATGGAGGAAGACTGAGTGTGAAGGTGGAGGAAGACTGAGTGTGAAGGTGGAGGAAGACTGAGTGTGAAGGTGGAGAAAGACTGAGTGTGAAGGTGGAGGAAGACTGAGTGTGAAGGTGGAGGAAGACTGAGTGTGAAGGTGGAGGAAGACTGAGTGTGAAGGTGGAGAAGAGTGATGAGTGGAGTATCGCAAGGCTCAATGTTATCATCCATTATGAGATTGATTAACATTAACCCTAAAAATCCGTCCCTTAATTTTCTATACAGCAAATGTACACAGATGTTCAGTGTATAATAATTGTGTAAGTGTAATAATGTAGTAATATAATAATAATAACAATAATAATAATAATAATAATAATAATATAATATAATAAATATAATATAGAATAATAATATAATAATACACTGTGTAATAATGATATTTTACCCCTTCACACCCAGATCTTGCTTTTGCTATAAAAAATTGTCTGTTGTGAAGCCTTTAAATTACGAAAAGTTACTGTAAATACCAAATTAGTTAGTGGACAAGGATACTAAACAGGTCATAGCTATAAAATATTGCTTATATTACCTAAAAATAGTCTAATGGTAGCCAAATGACAAGGGAAATAACGTTCTGGGTCTCAAGGGGTTAATGGCTAATGAGTACTTACGATTGTTCATGGGAAAAGTTCCTGGAATTTTCCTGTGCTTCTTATGGAAAGGTGTGAGAACGTGGGTGTCAATGGCCAGCCAGGGAGGCACAGTATACAGTCTTGTACTCACGGAAGGGGCAGCATAGGCCTTATGCAGATTATACATGTGCACATAAGCTTCTCTGAAAGAAATGACGTAAATGATGATGGATAAACGAAAGACTACTGTATACTGGACTTGCTACTCAGTTTGGGCTATTTCCAGTGGAGGCCAGTTTTGCGATTCCTGACATTTTCGAACATCACTCCCATCTCCCTTCCTATGGTTTATCAGTATAAATGATATACCGTTATCTTCGTAAATGTTTGTTCTATAATATTGTCAAATAAAAAACAGTAAAATACACTAAAGAAATGCAATTACGAGAGAGTGAAGAAATATGCATTCACTTAAAACTCTTCGCCATTTAATATTTTGCAAGAAAACATTTTACATGAAACATATCAATAGAAGCGGAATGTTATTAGCTTTCCATTGATATATTTAGTTTTCTGATAAATGAATTAGTACTATTCATAAATTAGCATTAACTAAATAAATAACCTCATCAATCGGGAAAATTACCCGATTGATGATGTAATTGTTTTAGTTAACGCTAATTTATGCATGGTCGTAATTTATTTATCAGAAAACGAAATATATCAATGGAAAGCTAATAACATTCCGCTTTTATTGATATGTTTCATGTAAAAAGTTTTTACGCAAAATATTAAATGGCGAAGAATTAAGTGAATATAAAGTTCATGCATATTTCTTCAGTCTCATAATGGCATTTCTTTAGTGTGTTTCACAGTTTTTATTTGATAATATTATAGAGCAAACATTTACGAAGATAACAGTGTATCATTTATACTGATAAACCATAGTCTACTGTATTCATGAAACACTTTTTTACTTGCCGATCCGATTGATGATGTTATATTTTTAGTTAACGCTAATTTATGCATGGTTCTAATTCATTTATCAGAAAACGAAATATATCAATGGAAAGCTAATGAAAATCCGCTTCTATTGCTATGTTTCATGTAAAAAGTTTTCTCGCAAAATATTAAATGGCGAAGAGTTTAAGTGAATATTGAGTTCATGCATATTTCTTCACTCTCTCATAATGACATTTCTTTAGTGTATTTTACTGTTTTTTATTTGATAATATTATTATAGAACAAACATTTACGAAGATAACGGTATATCATTTATACTGATAAACCATAGGAAGGGAGATGGGAGTGATGTTCGAAAATGTCAGGAATCGCAAAACTGGCCTCCACTGGTCATGGGCGGGTTGGCGCGGGGCACGAGTAGCAAGTCCGGTATAGAGGATAAACATACTAAATGATAAATACAAGATGAAAATTAAGTTTAAATCACAAAAATACATTATAAATATGAGAATAAATTATAATACCCCTTTAACTTGGACTCTATGGGGTTTGAGGCTGTCCGAGTTATAGGGAATAAATTCATGTCAGAAAGTGTACGGAAGAGTGTAACTGCATATGGTTTGAAAGGGGAGAGAATAATATAGGTTATGTATGAAATGAGATCAATAAGTTATGCCTTTGTGAATGTATGCAACTGTCAATTTCAATAAAAAGGGAAGATATGGAGGGAAAAAATTATGGACTGAGTTGAATGAGTGTTGGAGAGAGTTTGAGGGAGGAAGGAAGGTGGTGGTGATGGATATACATGTGCAAAAGTTGGTGATGAAGTAAAGATGAAGAGTAAAAGGAGTGTACCAAGGAGGAATGAGAATGGCTATTTCTTGCAAACAGCTATTTTGAACATAAGATGATCCATGAAAATTGAATATACATGGAGAAGTTCGCAGAATGAATACACGGGAGTGATAACTTACAGCTGTGGACTAAAAAGAAATACAAATTATGCAAAAGTAGTTAAGAAGTATGTTAGAGGGATCAACTCACTTTACATTTTTACAATTTTTATATCAGCTATTATATATTTGGCCAGGGCCAAAAAAAAGAGGTAACAAAAAGCCCACTTACTATCCATTTCAGACCCCATGAGGCATCGTTTTTCGCAAATATCTTCTCAACAAACAGTCAGATCAAAATGATTGTTTGGCACAGCTTGTCTGAGACCGTCCCCTAATGTATGGCAGTAGAGTGCATTGCCAAGTGTGTTTAATGAAGGATTTTACTCTTGGCTTTTACGGCGAAGCTGGCAAGAGCCGGGTATACATTCGGACAGGGAAGGTTTGAGGTGACGTACTTGTGACGTGTATCAAGCCACGCCCTCATTCTCCCCTCCCTCCCTCCATGCCTTCCCCCCCCCTCCCCCGTACTCCCACCTTCCCCCTCACTCTCCCATTTACCTATCCCCTCTCTCTCTCTCTCTCTCTCTCTCTCTCTCTCTCTCTCTCTCTCTCTCTCTCATCCACTTGCGTTGTACACATGAGATATGACTCCATGCACATATTACTTGTCTATAATGGCAGATAACCCAAAAGTATATGCTAAGTATGGTAGGGTGTTTATCACACGACAGTGATACTTGTTCCAGTGTAATTGGCTGTTGCTTAAGTGCTGTCCGAGTTTTGTTGGGTAATTATACAACCATTGAAAGTTGTATATGACCCTCTTTCGTTCTTACTCTGCTCTTGAATCCCCGCTCCATTTCCACCCTTATTCTTTTCTGACTCCAAACCGATGTCCTATAAATGATCAAGCCACAGCTACCTCATCCCATCATACGCACAACGTGCCCTTCTGGGAAAGAGGCTCATATACAACTTTCAATGGTTGTATAATTACCCAACAAAACTCGGACAGCAACAGCAATTACGCTGGAACAGGTATCACTGTTGTGTGATAAACACCCTACCATACTTAGCATATACTTTAGGGTTATCTGCTATTATAGACAAGTAATATGTGCATGGAGTCATATCTCATGTACAACGCAAGTGGCCGAGAGAGAGAGAGAGAGAGAGAGAGAGAGAGAGAGAGAGAGAGAGAGAGAGGAGAGAGAGAGAGAGAGAGAGAGAGAAGAGAGAGAGAGAGAGAGAGAGAGAGAGAAGAGAGAGAGAGAGAGAGGAGGAGGAGGAGGAGGAGAGGAGGAGGAGGAGGGGGAGGAGAGAGGGAGGAGGGAGGGAGGGAGGGAGGGGAAATGGGAGTACGGGGGGAAGGAGGGAGTAGGGCGGGGGGGAGAGAGGAGAGGAGGGAGGCGGAGAGGGGGGGGTAGGGGGGGAGGATAGGTAAATGGGAGTAGGGGGGAAGGGGGAGTAGGGGGACGGGGGGGGGGGGGTGGGGGGGGGGTGGTGGAGAATGAGGGCGTGGCTTAATACACGTCACAAGTACGTCTCAAACCTTCCCTGTCCGAATGTATACCCGGCTCTTGCCAGCTTCGCCGTAAAAGCCATGAGTAAACTCCTTCATTAAACACACTTGGCAATGCACTCTACTGCCATACATTAGGGGACGGTCTCAGACAAGCTGTGCCAAACAATCATTTTGATCCGACTGTTTGTTGAGAAGATATTTGTGAAAAACGATGCCTCATGGGGTCTGAAATGGATAGTAGTTGTCAATCCCTATAAAGAAGACAGTAAGAGAATAAAGAAAGAGGGATGGGCCAATTTAGGTCAGGAGATGTCTTGTCACTCCTCTCTTGAAAAAATCTAAGTCGTAGGAAGGTATTCAACCTTGCTGTGATAATGGAGATGGAAATGCATGAAAGATGGATGTTCAGAAAGTATTGTAGGGATGAGAAAAATGTGGTTACCATTGAAAAGCTTAATAGTGAGGACGTTAAGAGGAAGTACGGGCAAAAAGTAACACAAGAGTTGAGGGTATATATTGAAGAGTAATGATGCACTCACAACAATCAACTTCTTTGCTCATTAAACCTCATTCAATGCATATGGTGGTGAGCTTTTGTTGTCTTTCACTACTAACAATGATATTTACCTGTAGGTGTAAGTTTAAGTGGTTCAGACAAAATTAGCAAAAAATACATACCGTATATGGCTGCGTATAAGACGACCTTTTAACCTTAAAAAATAGCCACAAAAATTGGGGGTCGTCTTATACGCCCAGTATAAAATGTGAACCTTAAATCCTGTGGTGTACGGGACGTTGTTAGCGCAGGTAATGATTGATGGTAGGCTTACCCCTGCCTTGGTAAAAACACAGATACTTTCTACTGAAATAACTTACCGTAATTCACATTATTTTAATAAAATAATAAGTGTAGGTAGATGAGTAAGCTGATCAGGACGTGTAATGTAACTACAGGGAGGTCCCGAAGATACGAGCAGTTAGGTTCCACCTGGCATACTCGTAAAGTGAAATCTCGTATAACGAAACACATAACTAATGGTAAAATATAGGTTTGGTTCCAGGACCATCAATTAAAAAAAAAAAAACACGTTTTTTTTAAGCTAAAATAAACTATAGCAAACACAACAAACACACAGCGTCTATATTACCCACACTGTACTACCTATTCTGTAGAAAAAGCATTCTGAAAGAGAAAATAGCACACAAAATAACATAACTGCACATGAATTAAACATAAAACATGCATAACAAGCAAAAAAGACGTTGTACTGTAGGGGACGCTGCGTGATACAAAAGAGGGTAGTGTAGAGGTCCTAAGATTGGGGCAGCACACCTGGCTAATTACCCCTAAGGATCAGGCCATGCCATATGCTTAATTACACTTCAGGTCATTGCTTGCGGTCCCAAGGTTGGAGCCGCACACCTGGCTAATTACCACTAAGGATCAGGCCACGCCATATGCTTAATTACCCTTCAGGTCACTGACTGCAGTCCCAAGGTTAGAGCCGCACACCTGGCTAATTACCACTAAATGTCAGGCCGCGCCATATGCTTAATTACCCTTCAGGTCACGGCTTGCTAGGGGTGACCTGACTGGGGTCAACCAAATCCCCCCTTTGTCCAGACTGGGAGTGGTAGGGCGAGTATTTTGAACTTGATAATTTTACTCACCCCAGTTTGAATGTCGTATCATTGGATTTTCGATCTCGTATATTGAAAATAGACCCTAATTTACACATCTTGTATCATCGGATTCTCGTATATCGAATGCTCGTATAACGGGACCTCCCTGTATGTGTATGGTTGCAACCAGAATTATGAATTGTATATATTCAAATTTTTTATATGTTTTTAAATGTCAATAAAATTTTAAGACCACCATATGTGCTGTTTGTACCTAACCTTGTATAAGCTGAGTGGTCTACCTTGGAGGGTAGTCTTATACGGCGAGTATAGCCCAAAACCTACGTTTTTACTAGAAATTTTTGGGGTCATCTTATACACCAAGTCGTCTTATACGCAGCCATATACGGTATATGAGTCAACTCTCGTGAGGTTCCAGTCTGCTAATATTTTTTGCTTTTCAAAGATTGCACCAAAACTAGCAGCTTCTGGACTAGCGATGTTTTTTTGTCTCTTAACATCACTATTCACAGAACCTCACAGTATATCTTTTCTTTTTCAGCTGCATCTTGGACAAAATTTTCCTTGGTCTTCAATACTTATACTATTTTCTTTTCCATATTCACTGTATTTTCCTTTATTTGCTAGTTCAAAATCTCCCTACAGCCCACCTTTTCCTTTTCCTTTTCCATCTACTTCCAGCCACTCTGCTGCTGCTTCATCTCATTCAATTGTTTCTCCTGAACTAAAGCCTTAGCCTTCTTCACTCTTAAAGACTCTCTCATACTATTACACTCTTCCATCAGAGTTGCATATTTTCCTTTTTGAGTTGCCTTATTTAATTTGGAGCACATTTATCACTCAATTTTGATTCCTCGATTTCCTTTCCTTCATCCTTATTCTCTGTTAAGGCTCTACTCAATGCTGCAGGCTGTGTTACATCCACAGCAATTTCATGTCTTCATCTCCACATCAGCCAACCTTGTCACATTCACTTAAAAGTTCCTCTCATCAATGCGAAACCTTCAATATTGTTCAGACTTAACCTAGTTGATGGTAGTGTTACGTCTCCTCTGCCCTCGACCATTGCCTTCAGCACAGATGTGCAGAGACTTAATTGAATGGAAGTGCTGAGGACAGTAATAAGACAGCTACTCTACTAATAGGATCAAATATCATCACAACTAGTCGGTAAAGAAACACTTAGCCCTCTAATAAGGATATTTCTTCACCATTGAGCTAACAAGGCAGGTGGTGAGCACATCTCTACGTCTACATGTCCCTGCACAACATGAAATGGTTCAAAATATAATGATATGCACATTTAACCCCTTCAGACCCAGAACGTAATTTCCATTGTAATTTGGGTACCATTAGACAATTTTTAGTGAGTATAAACAATATTATATAGATATGACCGGTTTAGTATCCTTGTCCACTAGGTAATTTGGTATACAGGTTGAAGTTCCCAAACTCGGCAGCCTCGGGACCAGCGCCGAGCCGAGTAATGGAATTTTCCGACTTTTAGAACGTAGATATATTAAGGGGAAAAGAAGCATGAAAATCACTGAAAAGTCAATTTTCTCAGAAATAGTTAACACATTGTTCTTCCTTTTCTTTTCACTTCCACCAGTAGGTGTTCCTGGACGTTTGGGAGCCATAATACCAATAACAGACCTGTAGAAGTAAACAAAATAACAGTGTACACAACTCTAGTCACAACACCACTGAACAATAACAACAAACAAATCGGCGGGAGAAACCAAGCGGCCTAGTGTGGTGGCACCTAGCGGCCGACCCGGCAACTACGCGCCGGGTTTTGGGTGTTCTGCCGTGTTTTGGAAAATCCGGAACCATAGCCGAGTTTTGGGTGTTGCCGAGTCTTGGGAAGCCGAGTTTGGGAACTTCAACCTGTATTAAGTTACTTTTCTTAATTTTATGGCTGACCGGACCATTTTCTATAGCAAAGGAAAGATCTGGGCGTGCAGGGGTTAAGGTTCCACTTACTTGTCAGGATCTGCTGCCTTCATCAGCTGGATGAAAGCTTCGGTCTTTGGGTCATGGTGTAGGAGGTAATGACCCGTTTGCTGTGTAAGCACTGCAGAAAATACTGAGTAAAAGGTTGCCAAAGGCTGACAGGATTGGAATCCCACATGTAGCTGTTTCCCATCCTTCAGAATCTCTGCCAAATCTTTATCTTCAGTCATGAGAATTTCCCCTGAACCTTCACACACTCGCACTGAAAAAACAAAAAAAGGTATTGGCTCTCTAGGGTCAAGAAAATTTGAGCAGCAACAAGTAAATCTAAGTGTAATTAATGCAAATGCTGATACTGATAAATCAAATAACTGATTAGGATGGTTGAAAATCCCTCTCAAAGTGTAACTGACTATTTGAATAACATTAATAACAATCAATTCATGCAGCAAAATGTGTCCCTGAATATGTAAATAAAATAATTTGGTCTGTCTCCTATAAATGTTCAGGACCCTGACTCCCTGAGTACTCTGAAGTCCTTAAGGTGAACCATTTACATGACTGAACAAGGACTGATAGTTAAAGACTTTAAATGTCAAATGTCTTATCATAATATGTTGTAACACTCTCAATATATATATATATATATATATATATATATATGTATACAGAAATCCCTACGAGGATTACCCTCAATCACACACACTATCCACACCAACCACAACACTTAAGAGTATGTCTCTACTTCAGTTTTTCCTATCAAATTCCATGGCAGCTTTTCAATACTGTAGGGTGATTTTGGTTCCCTTTTTTTCTTCCTGTTGGCCTTGGACGGAGGGATTGGTGGGTGGGGTGGAACCTTCAACTTTGCTATTTTTTTTACCTCTAACACGTAGAAACTAGTGGTAGAAAGAAGTCATACAGGCAGCCTCGTTTGGCCCAGTAGGGCTGTTGCCGTCTGTTCTTCCTTTGTATTATTCTTCCCTCCTTCCTCTATAACCATAAAATTATCGCATCTCGTCCCCCCCCCTTCTCTCTCTCTCTCTCCATTACAATAGTAAAGGATCCCATATGAAGAATATAACTCATGAAGAAAAATATGAAGTATAAACAAATGAAATCTAACGATGAAATAATGTTGTCTTGGTACAAATGAGCATCTTGGTATGATGTAGGGATGGTCTTGAATAAGAATATATGATGTGTCATTGCAAAAGGTGTTAAAATCATATCAAACATTGCTAAAAATCAAAAGCTGGGTTTACTTGATACACATAAGAAGTCATAAAATTGGCAAATTCATTACTGCTAAAATTGAATTCCTATTGTACATAAATTTACATGTTAACTAAAAATACTTACATTGAAGGAGAGTAGTATTTGGTCGGATTAATAGTTGAACCCACTGCTGAGTGATTTCAGACAATGTGTTGACTTCAGCTCCGAAATATGCTTGGTTTTCAACCTTTGCATAGGAAATGTATTCTTTGCATTTTTCCTGATAAAGTAAAACAGAAATTTAGGGCAAATTAGACATCTTGTAAAATTAACAGGACCATGATTTTCAAGTTACAAGTAATTACATAATATATTGATTAAGGATACTGTAACTATACATTCTAAAAGAAAAGAGCAACATAATTTGCAAGTTTGAGGCAATTACAAAATAATTTAAATAAGGGAGTGTATACATCACATACAAAGCACGGTCCCAAAAACATTAAAGTAATCGTCCAGACAAACCCATTTTTTCTTTGCATAAATATGTTGAATGTTCATTCCAAACACCTAATCCACAATATATAATTTATTTCCACGCCTTATCTCCGTAAAATCAAGACTTTCGTAAAAAGTGCGCGAAAAAAAGTTTCATCTCTCCAACAGGAGAGATGATCAATATTATTGATGACGTCAGAGTAGGTATTCACCGAGCGAGCGAGAGAGGGGGGGTTGCTGGAATCCTTCAAGAATCTGCTATTATTCACTCTACTTCATCCCCAATACCCACCCACATCCCACAACACCCACCCCTGTTCCCACCCACATCCCCACTTCCAACACCTATCCCCTTCCCCCACCCACATCCCACAACACCCACCCCCGTTCCCACCCACATCTCCACTTCCAACACCCATCCCCTTCCCCCATCTCCAACATCCATCCCCTTCCCCCACCACCGAACACCCATCCCCTTCCCCTACCACCAACACCCATCTCCTTCCCCCTCCACCAACATCCATCCCATTCCCCCACCACCAACACCCACCCACTTCCCCCACCACCACACACCCACCCACTTCCCCCACCACTAACACCCACCCACTTCCCCCACCACAACACCCACCCTTCCCCCACCACCAACACCCACCCACTTCCACCACCAAATCCCACCCACTTCCCCCACCACCAACACCCCACCCACTTCCCCACCACCAACATCACCCACTTCCCCCACCACCAACACCCACCCACTTCCACCACCAACACCCACCCACCCACTTCCCCCACCACCAACACCCACCCACTTCCCCCACCACCAACACCCACCCACTTCCACCACCAACACCCACCCACCCACTTCCCCCACCACCAACACCCACCCACTTCCCCCACCACCAACACCCACCCACTTCCACCACCAACACCCACCCACCCACTTCCCCACCACCAACACCCACCCACTTCCACCACCACCACCCACCCACCCACTTCCCCACCACAACACCCACCCACTCCCCACACCACCCCACCCACTTCCCCCACCACCAACACCCACCCACTTCCCCCACCACCAACACCCACCACTTCCACCACCAACACCACCCACTTCCCACACCACACCCACCCACTTCCCCCACACCAACCCACCCATCCCAACCACCACACCCACCATTCCCCCACCACCAACACCCACCCACTTCCACCACCAACACCCTACCACCCACTACCCCACCACCAACACACACCCACTTCCCCCACCACTAACTCCCATCTTCTTCCCCCACCACTAACACTAACCCCCTTCCCCACCACCAACACCCATCCCCTTCCCCCACCATCAACACCCACCCACTTCCCCCACCACCAACACCCACACACCTCCCCCACCACCAACACCCACCCACTTCCCCCACCACCAACACCCACCCACTTCCCCCGCCACCAACACCCACCCACTTCCACCACCAACACCCACCCAATTCCCCCACCACCAACACCCACCCACTTCCACCACCACCAACACCCACCCACTTCCACCACCAACACCCACCCACTTCCCCCACCACCAACACCCACCCACTTCCCCCACCACCAACACCCACCCACTTTTCACCACCACACCCACCCACCCACTTCCCCCACCACTAACTCCCACCTTCTTCCCCACCACCAACACCCACCCACTTCCCCACCACCAACACCCACCCACTTCCCCCACCACTAACACCCACCCACTTCCCCCACCACCAACACCCACCCACTTCCCCCACCACTAACACCCACCCACTTCCCCCACCACCAACACCCACCCACTTCCCCCACCACCAACACCCACCCCACTTCCCCCACCACCAACACCCACCCACTTCCCCCACCACTAACACCCACCCACTTCCCCCACCACTAACTCCATCTTCTTCCCCCACCACCAATACCCACCCACTTCCCCCACCACCAACACCCACCCACTTCCCCCACCACTAACTCCCATCTTCTTCCCCCACCACCAACATCCACCCACTTCCCCCACACCAACACCCACCCACTTCCACCACCACCAACACCCACCCACTTCCACACCAACACCCACCCCCTTCCCCCACCACCAACACCCATCTTCTTCCCCCACCACCAACACCCACCCACTTCCCCCACCACCAACACCCATCTTCTTCCCCCACCACCAACACCCACCCACTTCCCCCACCACCAACACCCACCCACTTCCCCACCACCAACACCCACCCACTTCCCCCACCACCACACCCCACCCACTTCCACCACACCAACACCCACCCACCCACTTCCCCCACCACCAACACCCACCCACTTCCCCCACCACCAACACCCACCCACTTCCCCCACCACCAACACCCACCCACTTCCCCCACCACCAACACCCACCCACTTCCACCACCAACACCCACCCACCCACTTCCCCCACCACCAACACCCACCCACTTCCCCCACCACTAACTCCCATCTTCTTCCCCCACCACCAACACCCACCCACTTCCACCACCACCAACGCCCACCCACTTCCCCCACCACCAACACCCACCCACTTCCCCCACCACTAACTCCCATCTTCTTCCCCCACCACCACACACCCACCCACTTCCCCCACCACCAACACCCACCCACTTCCACCACCAACACACCACCCACCCACTTCCCCCACCACCACAACCCACCCACTTCCCCCACCACTAACTCCCATCTTTTTTCCCCCACCACCAACACCCACCCACTTCCACCACCACCACCAACACCCCCCACTTCCCCCACCACCAACACCCCACCCACTTCCACCACCAACACCCACCCACCCACTTCCCCCACCACCAACAACCCATCCACTTCCCCCACCACTAACTGCCATCTTCTTCCCCCACCACTAACACCCACCCACTTCCACCACCACCAACACCCACCCACTTCCACCACCAACACCCACCCACCCACTTCCCCCACCACCAACACCTACCCACTTCCCCCACCACTAACTCCCATCTTCCCCCACCAACACCCACCCCCCACTTCCCCACCACCAACACCCACCCACTTCCCCCACCACTAACTCCCATCTTCTTCCCCCACCACCAACACCCACCCACTTCGCCCACCACCAACACCCACCCACTTCCACCCACCACCACACCCACCCACTTCCACCACCAACACCCACCCACTTCCCCCACCACTAACTCCCACCCACTTCCCCACCAACACCCACCCACTTCCCCCACCACCAACACCCACCCACTTCCCCCACCACCAACACCCACCCACTTCCTCCACCACCAACACCCACCCACTTCCCCCACCACTAACTCCCATCTTCTTCCCCCACCACCAACACCCACCCAAATCCACCACCACCAACACCCACCCACTTCACCACCACCAACACCCACCCACTTCCCCCACCACCAACACCCCACCCACTTCCCCCACCACCAACACCCACCCACGTCCACCACCACACCCACCCACTTCCCCCACCACCAACACCCACCCACTTCCCCCACCACCAAAACCCACCCACTTCCCCCACCACCAACACCCACCACTTCCCCCACCAACCCCAACCCACTTCCCTCACACCAACACCCACCCACTTCCCCACCACCACACACCACCCACCCCCACTTCCCCCACCACCACACCCCACCCACTTCCCCCACCACCAACACCCCACCCACTTCCCCCACCACCAACACCCACCCACTTCCACCACCAACACCCACCCACCCACCTTCCCCCACCACCAACACCCACCCACTTCCCCCACCACCAACACCCTACCACCCACTTCCCCCACCACCAACACCCACCCACTTCCCCCACCACCAACACCCTACCACCCACTTCCCCCACCACCAACACCCACTTCCCCCACCCCTAACTCCCATCTTCTTCCCCACCACTAACACTAACCCCCTTCCCCCACCACCAACACCCACCCACTTCCCCACCACCAACACCCACCCACTTCCACTTCCACCACCACCAACACCCACCCACCCACTTCCCCCACCACTAACACCCACCCACTTCCCCCACCACTAACTCCCATCTTCTTCCCCCACCACCAACCACCCACCCACTTCCCCCACCACCAACACCCACCCACTTCCCCCCACCAACACACCCACCCACTTCCCCCCACCACTAACACCCACCCACTTCCCCCACCACTAACTCCCATCTTCTTCCCCCACCACCAACACCCACCCACTTCCCCCACCACCAACACCCACCCACTTTCCCCACCACCCAACACCCACCCACTTCCACCACCAACACCCACCCCACCCACTTCCCCCACCACCAACACCCACCCACTTCCCCCACCACTAACTCCCATCTTCTTCCCCCACCACCAACACCCACCCACTTCCACCACCACCAACACCCACCCACTTCCCCCACCACCAACACCCCCACCCACTCCCAACCACCAACACCCACCACTTCCCCACCACTAACTCCCATCTTCTTCCCCACTAACACCACCCACTTCCCCCACCACAAACACCTCCCACTTCCAAACCCCAACACCCACCCACTTCCCCCACCCCCCACTCCCCCCCCACCAACCCCCACTCTCCCATCTTCTCCCCCCACCAACACCCCCACTTCCCCACCACAACCCCACCCACTTCCACCACCACCAACACCCACCATTTCCCACCACCAACACCCACCCCTTTCCCCACCACCAACACCCATCTTCTTCCCCCACCACCACACCCACCCACTTCCCCCACCACCAACACCCACCCCCTTCCACCACCCCCAACCCATCTTCTTCCCCCACCACCAACACCCACCCACTTCCCCCACCCCAACACTTTCATTCCCGCTCTACCTACACGTGTGAGGTCGACTTTTCTCCCCCTGTGTGACCTGCTGCACCCCTTTCCCCACAACCCACAAACCGTTCAGAGCCGCTGTCCAAATTTTACCCACCCCTCCTACATTTGTCACGCTAAGTTGTTTTTAATAAGTTCTAGCCGTCGTAATAGCTTTTATTTACAATCACTTACATACACCCCCACAGTGATACACAGGGTAGAAGACTAACAGAGTTTCCTTGTGCTTAAAATTAATCTTTTAACATCTATTTTAATTTGAAACTCTCACGTATTGTGTTTTGTTTTTAATACGCGCCTGCGTTGTAAGTATTTGATAAAATCCTTGTATTTTGTAAAACTACACACAGACACAGGCAAAACACCGAAGCGGCCACTCCCTCGAGAGTATTCCAAGGGATTTTACCCTACTGACCGACTCAGCTAAATTTCTTTTGACCCTCCACCGACACGTGAAACCGCGCCCCAAATCCTTAATCCCAGGGACCCGAATTCCTTGGTAGTACTTCCTATTTTAACGTACAGTCAGATTTCCACACTGTTAAAGAATGCCTTCAAGAATGAGAAAATGTTTTTAAGGGGTGTCTGGCAATGATCGTCCCAGTATTTTTTAAATTCTGAAAAATTGCAGGTTTTTAAACATAAACGCCTTTCTACGGGAGAAAAAACATTTCTTCTAGTGGAGACTGTAAAAAAAATTTGCAGCCTAAAAAGAAATTTTTTGATATGTTGCATGAATTTTAGTTTGCAATATTGGGGGCCGAAAAAATACGGTTTTTCCCCCCCTTTTTCCCCCCCCTTACCAAACCCCCCCTCCTCCCCCCCTTCCGCAAAAATTTTCCTTTCCCCCGCCCCCTCCTCCTCCCCCCCCTCCCCCTTTCCCCACCCTCACCACTCCTCACACCTGCACCACCCTTCCACCCTCCACAGAAAAACCCGCCCCACCAAGCCTCCTCCTCCTCCAAAACTTCCTCCCCCTCCCCTCCAAAAGTTTGCGGGCCGCCGAAAAACGCCTCCCCCCTCCTCCACCTCCCCTCCCTCCTCCCCCCTTCCTCCTCCCCCTTCCTCCCTCCTTTCGCCCCCTCCTCCTCCCCTTTTTTCCCCTCCTCCTCCCTCCTCCCCTCCCCCCCTCCCCTCCTCCTCCTCCTCCTCCCCTCCCCCAACCCCCTTCCCCCCTCCTCCTCCCCCCCCCCTTTCCCCCTCCCCCCCTTTCCTTTTCCCTCCTCCACCCCCCCCAAAACCCTGCCCCCCCACCTCGCCCTCCTCTTCCCCCCTCCTCTTCCCTTTCTTCCGCCTCAGTAACACCCCCCTCCTCTTCCCTTTTTTTCCCGCCTCAAAGAAAACACCCCCTCCCTACCCCCCCTCCCTCCTCACCCTCCCCTCCCGCCCTTTCCCCCGCCCCCCCTACCTTAAAATCTCCACCCCCTTTAAAATCTACCCGGCCCAAACCCCTATCCCCCCCCTTTTTTTCCCCCCTTTTAAAATTTTTTTCCCTTCCCAACCCCCCCAAACCTCGCTCCTCCTTCCCCCCCTCCTACTCCCCTCCCTTCCCCCCTTTCCCCCCTCCCCCTCCTCCTCCCCACCCCCCCCTTCTCACTCCCCCCAAAACCCCCCTCCTCCTCCCCCCCCCCCCGTCCCCTCCTTCTTCTCCTTCCCCTGCCCCCTTTTTGTTCCAGAAAGGCGGGATCGCGACAAAACAGCAGCAGTAAAGGGGGCGCCCCTAACGATCACAACCCTTTTAAAAAATTTTCGGTTTTTGGGCGAAAGGGAAGGAAGAAGTTCACAAAACCCCAGATTATGGGCGACTCAATTCTCCGGGGACAGCTGGTGGAGTTTTTTTTGGTAAGGGTCACCGAGTGAAAAAAGAAAGCGCTTCTTTTTCCCCAGGAGCCAGACTCGACACATCACTCCCCGCCTGCGATGCCCGTCACCAAAAACACTAATGATAACACTCTTTTATGTCATTCATGCAGGAACAAACGACTGTACAGTAGCGGATCTGAAAAAATACTGGACAATTACAAGAAGTTGTTTCCGGAAATTCAAGCAAAAACTAATCATATATTTTTTCGGGAAATTCCCCTCCCAAGACTAGGTGGGGTCCCCGAGGGTTTTTACAAAAAAGCTTTCCCAGGGGCAAATCCGGCAAAAGGCCCTCTTTGTGCACGGGAAAAATGTGACTTCGAAAATTTCCCTTGGGATACTTTCTACGGGGAACCCCATCCGGTTTTGGGGATGTCCATCCTGTTTGGGGTGACGGCCTCCACCTCACCCCCGTTGGCCACGCAAGTTTTACGTCTGAAAAAATAAATAAGTTTTTTTTCCCTTACAGATAAAAAAACGACGAGCGGACGGCGGTAGCACATCCCCTTAAACCCCCCTTTCCCTTCCCCACAGAAACGCGGGGTAAAGTTCCTTTTCCGCAAAAAAACTAATAAAAGGGAACAAAATCAAGTGCCCCTGTTACAGGGGGACCCTGGGACACCCTGCCTGAAAAACCCTCACGAAAGGTTTACCAAAACTACAAAGGAACTTAAATTACTCTACACAAATGCCAAAAAGCATTTTTTAAAGCGAAACGAATTATTAGCATACGTTTTTTGCCAAAAACGCCAGATTTTTCGTTGAAACCCGGAGTTTTTGGGGTTCACAAAAAAGATAAACTTTTTTAGCTAAAATTTGGGCCTTCCGGGCTATAAGAATTCCAAAATTGCCCGCACGCAAAAAGGGAAAGGGGGAGGTGTCATTTTTTCATCAAAGATAATTTGCAACAACAAAATCGTTAAATTTAAATAAAAGATCATTATGCTCCATCTACGAAACGTTTAAAAACCCTAAACGTAAATTCCAAACTTTGGGGACAATATATCGTCCCCCAAATAAAAAATGCGGAAGCCCGGGGCCTCCTTATGCGAGAAAAAATTTCAGTTGCCCAACAAAATAACGATAACAATTATAGGGGGGAGATTTTAACCTACCTCGATAAACTGGAATAAAAATTCTTTTTGATAGAAAAGGTAGGCGATTGCTTGATATGGTAAACAAGTAAAATTTTAAATCGGGTGTCCTTTGAGCCTACAAGGGATAATATTTTCCTAGTTTATTTTTAAACCTCCCGCCCAATTGATCTATTGATTACTCGATTTTTTTTTTAACGCCCCCTAGCAAACAGCGATCACAGGTTAATCAATGGGGCATAATTGCAATGTAGACATCACAGAAAATGGGGTTAAAAAAATTAAAGTTCCCAATTATAAAAAAGCGGATTTCACGAAGACACGGGTTTTAACCCGAAGTTGATTGGTTTGGGAACCTACTAAACGGTAAAAATTTGGGGGAAAAACCCTGTTAATTTATTTTCAAAAATAAACTCCGATCGGTGGTTGAAAAAATTTTCCCCAGGGTGGGAAACGTTTTGAATAACAAAAAACAGACCCGGGGGGTTTTGGATGAAAAAAGAGATTCAAAAAAATCATTGCAGAAAGCGCCGGCTTTAAAAATTTTAAACAAGCGATCAAATGCGGACGGCGATTTTTGGGAATAAAAAAAAAATAAAACGAAAAACGCTTTTGCAAGGGATTAATTAAGACAAAAAAGCGGAGTTTTAAAAAAATTGAAAAGGAACCCAAATCCAACCCAAAAGGTTTTTTTCAAATTTTTCGAAGTAAAAAACGTCAAACAAAGTTTTGGGGCCCCAACAAAAGATAAAAAAAAACCCCTTGGTTAAATGATAATAAAAAGCTGGCATTCGTACTCAATCCCTTACTTTAATTTGCGGAAATTTATTAAAGAAGAGAAGCTCCATTCCCAAAAACCCCATAAACATGTATGCGGGCTCAAAAGTGATAGGGGGAAATAGGAGAGATAAAAAGGGGACGAAGTTCAAAGTATTTCCCAGAAACTTGCCCCCAAAAAATCCGTGGGGGGGGGACGAAATTTCGCCGCGTTACTTCGCAAAATGTAACAGTCAACTTTCGTTTCCCCTTTAAAGATTATCCTCAAAAAATCGCTAATGACAAAAATTTTCCTAGAAATGGGGAAATTAAAGCTAATGTTAAAACCCCGTATTCAAAAAAGGGAGTAAGACCCTCGAAAGTAATTTCCCCCAAAATTATTCAAACCCCTTTGGGGATTTTTTTAAACTTTTTTGAGAAAATTTTTGCGGGATAAAATGTGCCCTTTTTCTGGGGGATGAAAAAAAAAAAAAAAAAAAACTCAATATTAAACTCGAAGCATGGATTTGGGAAATAAGAGATCCTGCTTAACAAACCTACGGGTTTTTTTTTTAATGTCATTTATTAAAAACGGGGACGCAAAAATTTCCCCTTTCGGTTAATTTTACCTTAAATTTTCAAAAGCCTTCGATACTTTTCCCCATAAGCGATTTTTGCCCAACCCTAAGGGCACATGGTTGGGAAAAAGAGCAACATTTTCAGGGTTTGGGGCGATTGGCTTTAAAATCGAAAACAACGGGTTAAAAATAAATGGTAAAACATCTGTTTGGGTTGGGATGTTCCTAGTGGGGGTGCCTAAAGGGCTGGGTTTTGGGGTCCACTCTTTTTCTGATATATATAAACGATCTGGACTGGGGGCCCTTGATCAAAATATCAAAATTTTGCAAAACGACCCCAAATTGGGGGTAAACATATACAGGGAACCTTGTTTTTTTCCGGCCCCGGGGGGGGGGAGCGCATGCCGGATAACTCTTTTTGCCTTTTGTTTTGGGGGTTACTCTTAGGGAATTTCCCCCAAAAATCACTTTTTTTTTTTTTTTTTTTTTTTCCCCCCATCACAAGGACCCGGGCCAAAGGGCACAACAAAAATGGGTAACACAAAGTCCGCTTATTTTCCAGTCCCTTTAAAAAAAGACAGTAAGAGAATAAAAAAAAAGGGGGGGTGGCCAATTTTTTTGGGGAGGTGTCTTGTTACTCTTTTTTTTTGAAAAAAGGGGAAGGTCATGGGAAAAATTTGGAAAAAATAAAAAACGGGAAGGAGTTCCAAGTTTATCAGTGAAAAAAAAAAAAAAAAAAAAAAAAAAAAAAAAAGCCCTGGGACGATTATTTGGCCGTTTTTTGGAGGCTGCCGTTGTTTTAATCCCGGGTTAAAAACGAGGTTTCTCCCTTTACTAGAAAAAACTGCAAACTCATCCAAAGTGACCTCGAAACTACCCAACGGGAGTGAAAAATGGCTTTTAAAAATTCCCAATTCCCGAAAAATGTAAAGAAAATCCCATATGGG
Organism: Chionoecetes opilio; assembly: GCA_016584305.1. Lineage (NCBI taxonomy): Eukaryota > Metazoa > Arthropoda > Malacostraca > Decapoda > Majidae > Chionoecetes > Chionoecetes opilio. The sequence continues at coordinate 231,119 of JACEEZ010015870.1, forward strand.
CAACGATAACCTCAATAAAACTATAAAATGAAAATAAATCTTTTAACTGAAGTAAAAACAAAAAAAGGATTTGGGTTGTCTCATAAAAATGATTTTAAAAACCAGTCCGCTTGCCTAGTTTGCCAGTAAAAAGGCGAATAGGGAATTTTGGGCTTTTTTTAAAAAGGGAAATTTTTTGGAACAAAAAACCTCCAAAATTTAATGCCCAAAAATTATACCCTCCTTGGTTAGGCCACATTTTGGAATATGCCGTCCAATTCTGGTCGCCCTGTTCGTAAAAGACCAAGCAAAATTGGAATCTTTGCAAAAAAGAGAAACCCAAAAAAAAATTTCCCATCTCTGCGAAATTCATTTTATAAAAGAGAGACTGCGGAAACTTAATATGTTTTCCTTAAAGGATCGTGAATCCGTGGGCCTTGTAGAAACCCTTTAAAAATTTCCCAAAAAGGTTTTATGTCATTTCAAAAAGAACCCATTCGAGCTTTTTAACTTTTAAATGCAACAAAAAAAATGGGGAATTTTTATTTTAAAAAAATTTCAATGTGGGAAATCGTTGATCGATGGAACAAATTACCCGCAAATTTTTTGTCGAAGCCAAACAAAAACTACCTTTAAAAAAAAGACCCTTTACCCCGCACGTAAAGTAAATGGGTATTTAAAATGCCCTGCGAATTCATTTTTAAATTCCCCCCGGGTCGATTAGTTTTTTAGTGGTTAAATGGGAGTTGTAGTTAGTATATTTTTTATACCCTATTTTTTTTGAAAATTTTGAAACTTTTGTGTTTTTCCCATCTTCCCTTTTTAAAGGGCATGGTAACCTTTTTTCCCCTGTTTTTTTTACAAGTTGTTGATAAATTTTTTTATATGTGGGTTTAGCAAAAATACCCTCGTCATGGCCCCCAAAAAGGGCTCCCCGGTGTCCGTTATTCCTTGTAATCCTTGTAAAAAACCCCCCCCACTTCCCCCCACCAACACCCACCCCCTTCCCCCCCCCCCCCCAACCCCCAAAACCCACCCAAACCCCTTTCCCCCCCCCACCAACACCCCCCCACTTCCCCCCACCACCAACACCCACCCACTTCCCCCCCCCCACTAAATCCATCTTCTTCCCCCGACCACCAAACCCCCCCCCTTCCACCCCCACCAACCCCAACCCCCTTTTGGTTTTTTTAAAAACCCCCCCCATTTTACCCTTTTTTTTTTTTTTCCCCCCCCAAAAATTTTTTTTTTTCCCCCCCCAAAATTTTTTTTTTCCCTTTTTTTTTTTTTAAAACCCCGATTTTTCCCCCCCACCCCCCTTTTTTTTTTTTTTTTTTTTTTTCCCCCCCCCCCCAAACCCCCCAAACCCCCTTTTTTAAACACCCCCACTTCCCTTTTTCCCCATTTTAATTTTTTTTTTTTTTTTTTTTTTTTTTCCCCCACCACCAACACCCACCCACTTCCCCCCCACCAAAAACCCCCCCCCTTCCCCCACCAACACCCCCCCTTCCCCCACCAACCCCCACCCACCCACTTCCCCACCACCAACACCCCCCCAAAATTCCCCCACCAAACCCCACCCACCCACTTCCCCCCCCACCAACACCCACCCAATTCCCCCCCCCAACCCCCCCACCCCCCCCCTTCCCCCACCAAACCCAAAACCCACCCCTTCCCCCTCACCAAACCTCCCCCCCCTTCCCCCCCCCCAACCCCACCCCTTCCCCCCCACCAAAACCCCCCCCCAAACCCCAAAAACCCCCCCTTCCCCCCAAAACCCCAACCCCCCCCTTCCCCCCCAACCAACACCCACCCACTTCCCCCCCCACCAACACCCCCCCCCTTCCCACCCCACCCCAACCCCCCCAAAACCCACCCAACCCCCCCCCCACCACCAAAACCCCCCCGCCCTTTTCCCCCCCCACCAAAACCCACCCACCCACTTCCCCCACCCCAACCCCACCCTTCCCCCCCCCCAAACCCCCCAAATTCCCCCCCCTCCTTCTTCCCCCAACCCCCAACAAACCCCCCCATTCCCCAAACCCCCAACCCCCCCCACTTTCCCCCCCCCCAAACCCCCCACTTTTCCCCCACCAAAACCCCCAAACCCCCTTTCCCCCCCCAAACCCCCCCCCACCCCTTCCCCCACCACCCAAACCACCCACCCCCCAAACCCCCCCCACCACCAACCCCACCCACTTCCCCCACCACCAAACCCCCCCCACCTTTTCCCCCCCCCCCAAACCCCCCCCCCCACCTTCCCCCCCACCAAACCAACCCCCCCCCTTCCCCCCCCCCACCCCCCCCAAAAACCCCCCACCCCCCCCCACCACCAACACCCACCCCCCTTCCCCCCCCCCCAACCCACCCCCTTCCCCCACCACCAACCCCCACCCCTTCCCCCACCAAAAACCCATTCCCTTCCCCCACCACCAACCCCCACCCCCTTCCCCCCCCACAACCCCACCCACTTTCCCCCCCCCAAAACCCACCCAAAAACCCCCACCACCAAACCCCCCCACTTCCCCCACCAACCCCCCCACCCCCCTTCCCCCCCACTAACTCCCTCTTCTTCCCCCCCCACCAACCCCACCCACTTCCCCCACCACAACACCACCCCTTCCCCCCCCACAAAACCCCCCCCCTTCCCCCCCCACCAACACCCCCCCACTTCCCCCCCCACCAACCCCCCCCCACCCAACCCCCCTTTCCCCCCCCCCAAAACCCCACCCACTTCCCCCCCACCAACACCCACCCCCTTCCCCCCCCACCAACCCCTCTTCTTCCCCCCCCACCAACCCCCCACCCAAATTCCCCCCCCCCACCAACACCCCCCCCCAAAACCCCCACCACCCAACCCCCCACCTTCCCCCAACCCCCCCCCTTCCCCCCACCACCAACACCCCACCCCTTCCCCCCCCCCAAAACCCCCCCCCCTTCCCCCCACCAACCCAAACCCCCCCCCTTCCCCCCCACCAACACCCCCACCCCCAAACCCCCTTCCCCCCACCAAAGACCCCCCCCCTTCCCCCACCACCCAAACCCCCCCACTTCCCCCCACCACCCCCCCACCCCCTTCCCCAACCCCCAACCCCCCCCCATTCCCCCCCACTAACCCCCATCTTCTTCCCCCAACCCCCAAAAACCCCCCACTTCCCCCAAACCAACCCCACCCACTTCCCCCCCACCAAACCCCCCCACCCCCCCCCCCTTCCCACTTCCCCCCACCCCCCAACCCCCCCCCCACTTTTCCCCCCCCCCAAACACCCCCCACTTTTTCCCCCCACCCCCCACCCACCCACTTCCCCCACCCCCAACACCCACCCAAATTCCCCCCCCCAACCCCATCTTCCCTTCCCCCCCCCCAACACCCAACCCCTTCCCCCACCCCCAACACCCCCCCTTCCCCCCCACCCACCAAACCCCCCCACCCACCCCTTTCCCCCCCCACCAACACCCTCCCCCTTCCCCCACCAACCACCCACCCCCTTTCCCCCCACCAACACCCCCCACTTCCCCACCACCAAAACCCCCCCCACTTTCCCCCCCCACCAACACCCACCCACTTCCCCCCCACCACACCCACCCCTTCCCCCCCCCAACCCCACCCAAATTCCCCCCACCACCAACAAACCCCCCATTTCCCCCACCAACCCCCACCCCCCCCCACCACTAACTCCCTCTTTTTCCCCCCCCCACCCCAAAACCCACCCACCCTTTCCCCACCACTAAAACCCCCCCACCCTTTCCCCCCCCCCAACACCCCCCCACTTCCCCCCCCACCAACACCCCCCCCCTTCCCCACCACCCCACCCACCCACTTCCCCCACCACTAACACCCCCCCACTTCCCCCACCACTAAATCCCATCTTCTTTTCCCCACCACCAACCAAACCCCCCCACTTCCCCCCAACCCCCCCACACCCACCCCCCCTTCCCCCCCCACTAACTCCCATCTTTTTTTCCCCCCCCCACCCAAAACCCACCCACTTTCCCCCCCCCCAACACCCCCCCAAATTCCACCACCCAAAAACCCACCCCCTTCCCCCACCCCAAAAACCCTTTCTTCCCCCCCCACCCAAAACCACCCCCCTTTCCCCCCCCCACCAAACCCCCACCCCCTTTCCCCCCCCCACCAACACCCCAAACTTCTTTTTCCCCCCCCCAAATAAAATCCCCCCCCCCCCTTCCCCCACCAAAACCCACCCCCTTTTCCCCCCCCACCAAACCCCCCAATTCCCCCCCCCAAAAAACCCTTCCCCCAAACCCCTAAACTCCCATCTTCTCCCCCACCACTAACAAAATAACCCCCCTTTCCCCCACCACCAACACCCACCCCCTTTCCCCCCCCAAACCAAAAACCCCCCACTTCCACCCACCCACCAAAACCCCCCCCTTTTTCCCCCACCAACACCCCCCATTTCCCCCACCACCCCAAAACCTTTCCCACTTTTCCCCCCCAACCCCACCCCTTCCCCCACCACCAAAACCCACCCCCCTTCCCCACCAACACCCACCCACTTCCCCCCCCCCACCCCCCAACCCCCCCCACCCCCCCCTTTTTCCCCCCCCCACCCAAAACCCCCCCACTTCCCCCACCACCCCAAAACCCCCCCTTTCCCCCCACCACCCCAACAAAACCCCCCCCCACCCACCCCCCCCTTTCCCCCCCCACTAACTCCCATCTTCCTTCCCCACCACCAACCCCCCCCACTTCCACCACCCCCAAAACCCATCCCCTTCCCCCACCATCAACACCCACCCCACTTCCCCCCCACCAACACCCATCCCCTTCCCCCACCATCAAACCCCCCCACTTCCCCCACCACCAACACCTACCCCTTCCAAAACCCCCAACCCCCACCCCCTTCCCCCACCACCAAAACCCACCCAATTCCCCAACCAAAACCCAAACCCCCTTCCCCCACCACCCAAAACTCACCCACTTCCCCCAACCCAAACCCCCCACTTCCCCACCCCCCCCAAACCCCCCACTTCCACCACCACCAAAACCCCCCCCCCTTCCCCCACCCAAAAAACCCCAAACCCCCCCCCAAACCCCCCCCACCCCCCCCCACCCCCCACCCCCCCCCCCCTTTTCCCCCCCACCCCACCCCCCCCACTTCCCCCCCCACCAAAACCCACCCACTTCCCCCACCACTAAATCCCCTCTTTTTCCCCCCACTAAAAACTAAAACCCTTCCCCCACCACCCCACCCATCCCCCCTTTCCCCCCCTCAAAATCCACCCATTCCCCAAACCCTAACATCCACCTCCTTCCCCCCCACCCAAAACCCCTCCCCCTTCCCCCCCCACCCAAAACCCATCCCTTTCCCCCCCCAACCCCCCACTCTCCCCCTTACCCCCCACCACCCAAAATCCCCCCCCACTTTCCCCCCCCACTTTAAATCCCATCCCCTTCCCCCACCACCCAAAACCCAGCCCCGTTTCCCTACCTTCACCCCCCCGCACCCAAATCCCCGTTTCCAAAGCAACCCAAAATTTTTTTCCACCTTTCCCCGCCTATTGGCTATAAATGTTTCAAAATTCCCCTGGAAAGGGGACAGCTTTCTTTCTGCAAACCCCCAAAAGGGTGCATGTGTATACCAAAATCGCAAAAAAATCTAAACCAAAAACCCCAAAAATTTTTCATTACTATATTTATCTCTTTTGTTACGGGCTTCTGGTTTTTGCGCGGGAAAAAGGAAACCCCCTACAGTGACTTACCAAAAGGGCCCTGGCGCATCGTCTGCCAGTTTTTCCCCCCCGGGGTTTTTTTAAGATCGGGGAATTTTAAAAATTGTTTATTGGGGGATTATTAAAAAAAAGGGTGACTGGATGGGAAAAAGGGGCAACAAAATTGTTGATCACTCGAAAAATTTGGGTATTTCTCCCAACTACATATAAACAGGGAAAGAAAGAAATGGTCTGCAAAGAAATTTCTTTAAGAATGAATTTTTTTTGAGTTTTCCCGCATAAACATTAAAAGCAAAAGAAAGGGATGAAAAATTTGGGGGGCTTTTAAGCTATTGATAACCTTAATTTAAACGGTTGGAAATTTAAATTTCCCTTTTGATGGGAGGGAAAGGGAAAAAATATATGAAAAATTGGTCCAAACATTTTTTCCCCAAACCCCAAAACTTTGGGAAAGAAAAAAATGATTTCTTCCCGATACCCCTCCCAAAATATAATAAAAAAAGCAAGAAATTTTAGTATTATTCTATTTTTATTCAGTATGCATCTATCAACTTGACAAAATCCTTTATTTTTGGGTGCTGCTTACCTTATCAAAAATTGAAGTGGGGCGGCCATGAAAGGGGTTTTTTTCCCCAAAAAGGGCAACCATGGGCCCCCAGGGAGTTATTTGGGGTGGCCCGGCTCAGGGCCCAAAAGGGGAAGAGTTTTATAGTGCACATTTTTCCCCGTTCCAAAAATTTACACACATGGGGGTGAAATGTTAAATATTTTCTTATTTATAGGTTTTTTATTTTCTCCCTGTGAAATTAAAGGAGCCCTCCAAATTTCTTTTGTGTACCGGTGTCACATGCAAAATTTTACAGGGTTTTTCCCGCCTAAGTACAAGGGCTGTGGGGGCTGTATGTGAACACAGTCAGGATGGATTTAATCCAATAAGGGGAATGGGGAATGGACACCCACCCCCACTGGCCAAGTATAAATATAATAGTATAAAAATGAGTATACCCAAAAAAACAGAGGGGGGGGGGGGGGAGAGAGAGAAAGAGGGAGAAGGGGAGAGAAGAGAGAGAGAAGAGAAGAGGAGAGGAGAGGAGAGGAGAGGAGAGAGGGGAGAGAAGAGAGAAGGAAAAGAGAGGATAAAAAAAAAAAAAAAAAAAAATTTAAATTTAAAAAAAAAAAATTTAAAAAATTAAAATTTAAAATTAAAAATTAAAAATTTAAATTTAAAATTAAAAATTTTAAAATTTAAAATTTAAAATTAAAAATTAAATTAAATTTTAAATTAAATTTTAAAATTAAAAATTTTAAAAATGTAAATGAAAAAAGGGCAAATTTTGAGGGTTACCTTTAAAAAAAGGGTTTCCCCCCTTTTTGGATTTGTTTGTTTCCAGGGGCCCTTGCGGATTTTGTTTGACTTGGAGGCTTTTTCTTTTTTTCTTCATTTTATCACCTTTTAAATAGGCAAAGGTTTCCGCAAAGAGGGGCCCTGCATGCTCAACAAATCTTCTAAGAAATCTCTAGAGTTATTTTTAGAAGTTTCTTGCTTTCCGGCTTTCTTTGTCATACAGGTGTTCACTGTTGAACCTTTGTCTGAAGAGCACTGATTTTTAGAATATTTTTCACTGTTGAGAAAATGTTCTGATGTTCTTGTCACATCGTCATTTTTAGTTGTTTCAGCCTTTGGAAGAATATCTCGCACTTCCAATTGTTGTGGCCGCTTGTTAGAGTTTCCTTTGCCATCCTGTGCCCTGCCCTCAGGAGGCTGTGGCTTGCCGGCCTTTGATCTGGACAGCTTGGTGGTGCTGGGAGATGTTCTTATTCCTTTTTTATTCATTTTTCTGTTCTTTGTCCTGGTTATGAGCTCTGTCTTACCTACAGATTCATCTCCAAACACATCAGTGTCAGTGGTGTGAGAAAGACTGAAAAAGTCATCATCGTACTTCGTCACAGTTCTTGACGCCGCGTCAGCAGCATCACCCACACAGCCACCTTGATCTGGCTCTGAGTAATGGAAAAGAGGTGGAGGATGGAGTCTGCCAAAATAAGAAACAATTTATTAATGACTAGCATATATTTATAATTATTATGATGTGGTTTGGATTGAAAAGCACATACAAGCTTGAAAGATTTTGCTCTCGAGAGATTTCCAAGGAACTAGACTAGCAATATGATGAACAGTTTTTTCAGCACCCATATAAAAAATCTCACCTGAATTTTTTACTTTGTTTGATTTCTGTAAAAGTTGCCAAAAAAGCTTTCTTGAAAAACAATTGTTGCTTCTCTAAAGGTGTCCATGTCTTTTTGGGGAGTGGCTTATCAATGTACACCACTCTATGCTGGATTTGCCTGCCATCGGGATCTGTTACAGATAAGAATATGCTTTAACATGCCCTAACACACAAACCTCACCCTTACTTACAAATGAATTATATTCCTAATAAGTTTGGTAATAAATGAATATTTATGTTTGGCACATACAGCGGTAAATGATATTTAGCCATCCAGGAGCTTGCCCAAAAATTCAAATTCCTATAAGGTTGTGCAACTATTGTTACCAATGAACTTTCCAGAAATGTGCCAGTGAGGCACATTGATAGCTTAACTCCTGGCCCCATTTTCAACTTTATGCCCCATGAGGTACAGATTCAAATGTAATGAGCTGCTTGGAATTTACTGCACAAAAAAAAAGAAAAAAAAAGACACTGAAATACAAAGCTTTATACAAAAACATAAACAAGAGAAAAAAATGTCTTTACCTTTCACTGAGTACGACTTCACTTCCATAGGTATGTCCCATTCTTTATCAAAGTTTGGACCATGATTGTCAGCAAGAACTTTCAAAGCACTTGTTGATATCACAATATTTGCCTGATGCTGCTGAGCCAGATATTCCGCATTCCGATCAACACTCACTGAAGACAGACAGGATAGCAATGAATCTACCATGAATATAACTGTTTTTTTCTGGAAACACAATTGTAAAAGAGAGAGTAACACGATTAGAATGTTAAGTTAAGAAAAATGGGAAAATACTCATATACATATTGAAATTATTGTCATCCTAATGAAAAAAAATAGGAAAAGGGGGAAAAAAGATATAATGAAGCCAATGAGCTTATAATTGTGATTGTTGTTATTCCAGGTGTGTCTGAGTTGAGGGTGAGAATGTGAAATGTACCAGTGGCAACAGAAGCAGCCTGGCTATCGTTACAATTCATGAAAGTACCATGACAGGCTGAGGAACGTATATGCAAGTGCATATTGTACATAAAGTGTGATATGTAAAGTGCATATAGGTGATGCTTTAGAAAGGGTTAACCAGCAATGCATGGAACTGCTTGAACAGAAAACGAGGGTTAATGGGGGAATTTCTAAAGATATGCCCAAAGGAAGTCACTACTGATGAAATGCAGTCTGGATTTATGCTAAGCAAAGGGACCACTGATGCAATACTTAATCAAACATACAACTTCGAATAAAAACATTGAAGAAGTGAATAGAAAGTTGTACTTTACATTTATAGGCTCACAAAAGGCCTTGTGACATGGTGCCTAAGAAGGTATTGAAGTGGGCACTAAGGATGCCTGGAATGAGGAACAGGTGGTTAGATTTGTGATGATTGGCCCTGAATGATGCCAGTGTCCAAGTAAGGGTGGAGGAGATGGGAGGTAAGGGTGGATGGAGGTCCAAGTGATGCTATTTCAACACATGTTTGGTGTCCATCATGGATCAGTTCTGAGGACCTTGATATTTATAATGGTTCTCAAAGCTCTACCATGAGGCTTTAAGACTAGGCTATTATTATAGTGGAGCTACTGTTCAGAAATGATTAGGAGTTTGCCTTTTCTTAAGAAGAAGAGAAAAAAAAATAAAGCAATACCATATTTTCTTGGGAAAATTAATAAAGGAAATGAAGGAACAGTGATATATTTACAGATAAAATTTGAATCACATTAACATATAACTTCATATGTCATTCTTACCTGGGGTATCAGTGAGTGCATTCTTGTCATGCGTCACACTGCGTGATAAACGTTCCCTCTTGGATACAGTGTCATCAATCTTGAGCTCATGCAGCTTACACTTGTATGGAATCTTAAACTGAGGCAAGGTCCCTGGGACAAAAAACACACATTAATTCATTCCTTTACACATGTAATAATAGGACACAAAAAATTCTTTACTATGAATCCATTTAAAATTATAAATCTAGTTTTACTCACACTAATTGAGTAATTATTATTAATTTCCAATTGAGGAAACTTATTGATGAAAAAATAAATCGTTTGCAAATGATTGCACGAGCAGTCAGCATGCTAAGCAGCGTAGTCTTGGTTATGTGTATTTTCGTAATACGTTTCAATAGTTAGGTACATAATCTCTTATCCAGATTTCTCAAAACAAAGAAATTCCCCAAAATCCACTTATTTTGAGCTGGCTATTTCTGTAATATCTTTTTGGTCAAATAATGAACTAAAGATAACGGTGTGCAAGAGTAAGTTAGATACTGTGAGTGTTGGAGAACAAACCTCCCGTCAGCTAGGCAAGAGTATCACGATGCCTGAGAGATAAAGAAGGTAGGGGAGTGGGAGGATGAGTGATGTGCATAGGCACGTAGCTAGGAGCAGTCTTCCATCATGGCCATCCCTCAAGGGGGTTATAAGAAGCAAGGAGTAGAGACTTGGAGAGAATTTGCACCTCATACACTTACCAAACTCAAGAGATGGCCAATGTGTGTAAAAGACAACTTGCTGAAGTGCCTTTTAGATCTTGCGGACGAATGGGTACCTGCTGTTCAGTGATGTAATGTTCCTTATACTTTAAAGCTCTCTTGCAGCGGTGCTGAAAAGATAAAAGGCATGAATGTGTTATCTTAATTTTTCCACCTAAAAATTAAATCCAATTTTTTTTAAAACAAAATAAATGTAGTCAACAAAGGGCCCTTCCCTTAATGAAAAAAAAATCAGGGGGAAATTTTTTTTTTTTGACAAAATTTTTATAACTTATAAAACCTAACAAGTTCATAAAATTTTTGCAAAAATAAAGGGTTTTTGAAAACTCCAGGTTCCCATGGGGGAAATTTTTTTCCTTGGGGCGAGCTACTCTGGTTTTGTGGCCCACCCTTTGTTTTTTTTTTTTTGGGGGGGGGGGAACCCTTATGTATAAAAAATGTTTAACAAAAAACATACAGAATGATTTTAGCTTGTGTTTTAAAATTTTCCCTTATTCTATTTAAAACCGGGGAAAAAAAATGTTCTAAAGGTGGGGGATTTTTGCTTGCCTGAACCCTGGCTCCCCCTTTTAAACCCCCTGACTGTTTTGCATTGATCCATCACTCCCCTTCCTCTCTTCCTCCATTTTGATGATTTTTCTCTCTTTATTTTAGTCAAAATTTTAAAACTACAAAACCACCCTAAAAAAAAAAGAAATAAATTTCATTTTTGATCACCCAAGGCAAAGAAAACTTTGAAAGAATCAAGTGTTGATTGTACCCCCAAACATATTCAAAATTTAAATTTTGGTGATAACTTTTGGCACAGTATTGTATTTTTTTAAGTTGAAAGTGGGCCAAATTTGGTGTGAAAAACTGTTTAAAAGTTGCTCTGTTCTTCTTTAAAACCCCGATCCCTTAAGACTCTGTCAAAAAGTAATTAAAACAGGAAGGGTTGAGAAAAAAAGAAAAAAACATTTTAGGTTTTATGGTGTCTCATTTACTGTTATTTAAAAGAAAATTGAAAAAATTTAGAAACGTGGGTTAATTAATGGCCCCAATGTAAAAGGGAATTTTTTTTCAAAAAGATGATCTCAAAAATACACCCTACAATTTAAAAAAGAGAGAGAGAGGGGAAAAAAAACTATGTACATTTTTTCCCAGATAATGTTTATTTTCCCCTTTTGTCGGGAAAAGTCATGACTGGTTCTCTTTTATCTTAAGAAAACACTCTGAGGTATGAACTTGCTCCCTTCATGTGAAAAGGGTTTGACTTAAAAGGGAAAAAATTTTTGACAGGGCATTGCCTTTTCTCAAGTGGGAAGGGCCCTTTCTCATCAAAAATCCATCCACCTGAAAAAGAAAAAAATTAATAAAAATTTACAAACAGTAGATACCCTTTAAATAAATCATGGGGCCCTGGCTTTTTAAAAATCTTGCCTAAGGGGCAACCCCCTAAAAAATCTTTACCCCCCCCCAAAATCACGGGGCACGTTAACAAGGTAATCATGAGCCAAGGGCCCAAAATTATGGGAATTTTATATATATATATATATATATATATATATATTAATATATATTTTATATATATATATTATATATCTATAATAATATATTTTATAATATATATTTTATATATGAAAATAAAATCGCGGGGATTTACCAGATAGGGGGGTGCCTCCATGTATCCGTACCATAAATTGCCACAGTTTTATTTTCGCAGAGGGCAGATTTGCCACCCAAAAAAAGCCTCTTTACTTAATATATAGGAACAAAAAGCAATCAAAATGTAAAAAAAGTAGCCCATTCACGTCAATTACAGCAAAAGACATTATTTCCTGAAAGTCTCCATACTAATATTGGGTCTCAAAAGAAACACAATGAGACCCAAATGAAAAAAAACAATTACCTTGTGTCAAGCTTTGTCTTTTATTTTTGCCCCCCCAATTTTCCTTTTTCTTTTTTGTTTTTTCTTCTTCCCTTTTGTTTATTTTTTTCTCTGGATTTGGGTCCCGGAAAGGGAAAAAAGGGGAAAAGTCAATTACTGTCATGCTAAATTTTCAAAATCACTCTGTCCGGGGAAAATGTACCCGATTGGGATAAACAAAGAGACCATCAGTGGGTATTTGGGTGAAATAACATTTTAACCATATAAGCCCCCCACAACTTTAAAACCCTTAAAAATATTATTGCCACATTCACAAGTCTATCTCCCCAAAACAAAAGCACTAAAGGACAAAAAAGTGATGTAATACCCCTGACTTTCTATTTCTTTAATTTTTTTGTGGGCTTTTAGCGCCTATAGGTTCTTTTTTTCCACGAGGGCCCCAAGTTTTGGACCCCCATTTTCAAACTCAAAAACCCCATTGAGTCCCCCACTTCCAAAATGCTAAAAAATTCAGAAAAAGCATTGGGCTATTGCCCCCAAAAAGTTTTTTCCTGGGAGACTTTAACTTGCAAAACCTTAAAACTGAAAAATTTCCATGCCCCTTAACCCTTAAACACAACCTCCCCAAAATTTTTTTTTTTTTTCAAAACATGTCAATCCCGTAATATTAGGCAGCACTTTTAAGTAATGGTTAATTGAATGTCAAATGTACCAAAAAACAGTGAAAGTTTTAAGAAAAATATTAAACCCCTTTTTAGTCCCAGAACATAATTTTCATTTTAATTTGGGTACCATTTTTGAAGATTTTTGGAATATAAGCCCAAAATTTTATAGATAAGACCCGTTTGTATCCTTTCGACTAACAATTTGGATATTAAGGAATTTTCTTAATTTTATGGCTCGACAAAAATACAATTTTTTTTTAGAAAAAGGGAAAAAAAGGGGATTGGCGTGAAGGGGGTTAACAGGGAAAAACATTTAAAAAGAAACACCAGAGCAAATAAGATATGAAAAGAAAAAGAAAAATTATTGAATTTTAAAAAGAAGATTGAAACAAGTGATAGAAAAATGAGTATAAAACAGAGCCACCCCTTAAGACTTTAAAAGAAAGACTGAGGTGAAGTGGGAAAGAGGAAGTATACAAATTATCCAAAGGTTTTTACAATCAAACAATCGGGCAAACACCAAGGCCCGAGGGGATTGCATTTTACTAGTAAAATAAGGAATAAAAAACTTATCATTTGTTTCGGGGTAGAATGAAAGATTGGCTTTTGTAAGTAGGCCTAAGGATTGATGAAAGGAACAATGAGTAAAGACCATCAAGGGCTGAAAAAATGAAGAGGGATTCATCAAACAAAAATCAAAACCAAGTCTGAATGGTTTTTGGGAATGTTTTGGGCATGTAAGGACAAAAATTATAATTTAAACTCAGAACCAAGGAATTTTAAAAGCATAAAGAATGCATAGGTTTACTTAACCCCTTGAGGGCCCCCGAAGTTTAAATTTTCCCTTGTGTTTGGGGGTTTCCCTTAGAAGATTTTTAGTGGATATAAGCCCAAAATTTAGAGATTATACCTGTTTAAATATTTCCTTGGCCCAAACTAATTTGATAAAATTCAAATTTACTTTGTAATTGTATGGCCTAACAACAGAAGATTTTATTAGTAAAGGGAAAAATTTTTTGGGTTGTGTAGGGGTTAATGGGCACACCAAAACCCGATATGAGAAAAAAGGGAAAAAAGAAAGGGAATAACACAGGGAAAGGGTGCATATCCCTTTATCATCCTTATTTGAAATGATCCAATTTTTTGTACCTGTGCTATGTCATTCAAAATTTTTTATCAGATAAAACTTTTAAAAAATCCAGCCACGTCCGGGGGCCTCCGGAAAATTGTTGGGGGGCCATCAGCAGCAAAGAGGCCTGCCCAATTTCTCTTTGAAAAACTTTTCTCTGGATACAAAGGGTTATCTTCCTTTCCCCTTCATTGAATTTTCTTTTTCTGAAAGAAATTTTATTGGGGAAAAATTTGTTATATTGACCCTGCCCTATCTCTTTTTCTACCCCCCTTTTCTGAGGACCCCACAAAATTTTTGTTTTAGCCCTTGTTTTGTTTGGGTATATTAATAAACTTCCGGAAAAAAAAAAAAAAAAAAAAAAAAATACCCTTTCTTTTTTTGCAAACCAGTAAAAAAAATTTTTTTTTTGCATTGAGTGTTGAGGAGGGGAGGTGCCACCCCCCATGGCCTTTGGTGGCGGCCGGGGGGGCACCATGCACGATTTCATGCTAATTCAATCTATCTAATGTAACAAAACCTAACCTAAGTAAATCTAAACATATACTAACCGAAACCTAACTTACCAATTTTTATATGAAAGCTGTTTTATTTTTGGTTTTAATTTTTGGCCAATATGTACATTTAATCAACTTTTACCCGTGTTTCTGCATTAAGGTATTAATACCCCGGAAATAGCCTTAAAATGTTAGGCCCAGGTTATGTGGTTTTGGTTTAAAGGTTGGACCCCGTTAACCCACGCCTAGGTTAGGCCCGGGTTTCGTTACTAATTTTAAAAAAATGCAGTTTTAGTGTTCTGGGACCCAAAACAAAACCCTTTTTATGTTTAAAAGATGAAAAAAGTTATAGATAAAAAATATTTATATAATTAAAGAGATAGATTTTATTATAAATATATGATATGGAGATAGATATATTTTTATATTTTAAAATATTATCCTCTCCCCTCTCCTCTCTCTCTCCCCTCTCTTTTTCTCTCTCTCTCCCCTTTTCTCTCTCTCTCTCCTCTCTCTCTTTTCTATAAAATATATATTATATAAAAAAATATATATATATTTTATATATTATATATATATATAAAATATATATTATAAAATATAAATATTTTATTAGGGTTGGTCCTTAGTATGTTGTTAAAAATTTAATTTTTTAGAAACTTTATTTTTTCCCAACCCGGATAATGTTCTATGTTATGAAAATACTATGTGAGTAAATTTTTTAAACCCAATGGTTCACGGGAAAAAATTTGCACACGCCTTTCCCCCAATTTTACCCCGGCCCGCTCCAGGTCCCCCCTCAGGTTTAGGTAAATTGCCGCTTGGAAGGGGGGTTTTCCGGGGGGTTTGGGTTTTTTTGCCGGGTCCTCACTGTGGGCCTTTGGTGTGGGGCCCGGGTGCGCTTCCGCGGGTCCGGGGGAAGGGCCCTTTCCCGGGGGTCCCTCCCCCCCCACTTGAAGGAGGAAACCCGAAGGCTGGGGCCTCCCCCCCTTTTTGAGGGATCCCTTGAACTCTTGGATGAGCGCAACTCCTCCCCTTTCGCGTGGTCATTCACCACAGCGAGGTTCCGGACGATCCCGAGAGGACCGGGTGGAAACCCCCCGTCCCCTCTGCCCCCGAGGGCCCGGGTGGGAATGAAGGGAAAGGGCCTTCCCTCCAGGGTTTTGCTTCCGGAAAAAATTTTAAAAATGGAGGTAGTCCAATGACGAAGGGCTTCCAGGTGGGGATCTCGGGAAAACCCATTTTCTTGGAAGCGTGGCTTTTTCGGAAAGGGCCCGGGGCCTCTCCGTTTAAATTCCTTCCCCGTGTAGGGCCGTAACCATGGCGTTTTTTTAAAAATTTTCGCAGGGGGCACGTCGGATCCCAAAAAAAGGACAGCCCAAAACCCGTTTTTCGAAAACGTTTCCACAGATGGCTTGGGCAGTTTCGACAGCGCCAACCCCCTCCTTTCCCATCTCAGGGTTTGATCTTGTCGTAAGGTGCCGAGGGCCTGGGTTTAGTTCCCCAGGTCGAGGGCGAGGGGCTTGAACCGAGAAAGAAAGCCTCAAAACCAGGCCTTTGGTGACTCGGCCGACGGAAGAAACACAACCGCTGGAGTCCACGCTCCCCCTTCTTCGTCAAAACCCCGGGGGAAATGGCCCCCCGGAACATCCAAATCTTAAAAAAGGAAAGTAGGGGGACTTTTGACAATTTCCCTTGGCCCGGTGCATTTCCCCCCAGGAGCCCCAAAGGGAAACGAAAATTTCCCCCGGGAAAGGGGCAACCCCCCGAAAAGGGAAAAAGTGACAAGGGTTTGACCCCAAATTCCCCCGGGGGT
>JACEEZ010015870.1:252500-257759 GCA_016584305.1 Chionoecetes opilio
AAACTTCCGATTTTTCAAAAAGGCATAGGAGGGAAAAACCACTTAAAAAGGAAGGTTCGTAAATGTGGCGGGCCCTTTTTGGGGAAATGACGAGACCCACGCGTAGACTTCATTTTACGCCCTTTGGGGTTTTGAGGGCAAGGCACTCGGGTTTCTCTATGGGACTGGAAAAAACATAGCCGTGACTATGGTCAGATAAAAACATGCCTTTAAAAAGGATATGGGTGAGCACTGAGTGCCTTAAGAAGCAGTATTTTGAAGCTCAGCTGCGGGGAGAACGAAACTGCCTCACATTTTTCCCGTAGAATCCCCGGGGAATTTCCCGGGGCCTGGGCGAAAAAAGTGAGGGAAAGCTGAGGGGGACGGGCGGGGGAACCCAAAGATTTAATTCTGCGGGGCCCAATTTTTAAAAGCATGCCCGGAAGCGCAAAATCGCGTTGTTTAAAAATTTGATGGGGGTCAATCAGTTCCTAAAAGGGTTTAGAGTCGCCGATGCTTTATTTTGGGCAATATCCCAAAAAGGGCTGAGCCCCCCGAACTTTTATTTTGGGGCGGGGCTCCCGTACAAAAAGGGAAAGACGATAGCCGCCACAAAGGGTTTACGGCGGACGCCAGCCCTAAGAGGAGCCCAAAATATAGTCCCCCATTTGGAAAAACCCCGTCGCTTTCAGGCAAGCTATAGGCCAGCAAAAAGGGGAAAACTGGGGGCCCGGGGTGGAGAAAAACTCGAAGGGGAGAAATTTACCCGACGGCAAAAAAAATGCTGCGGCCTTTCACAAGGACCCCCACTGCCCACCCATAAGGAGATACTGCACCGAAACGGGATATGTGATTCCCCGAGCCAAAAAAGGGGCCCCCGGACAATTTTCCAAAGGAGAGTTAGTCAGGTAAAGCAAGGGCCCGGGGCAGAAAGAAGAAAAAGTTCGGGGATGGGGAAAATAGTTTCCCCCGGCTGATTTGAGAACAGCGGGGCCGTCAGGGGGAAAAGGTAAGACGGGATCCTTATCAAAGAAAAAGGTGCGACGGCTTTACTGCAAAGGGAAACCCGGTCAAAAAACAGTCCCCCCCCCAAAAATTATACGAGCTTTGTAGAGCGGAAGGGTTTAATTTTACCGCGAGTTCAAAACTCCCCGGGGCCACGAGAGATTTCAATTCGTCGTGCCAAAAAAAATTTCGCTATCCCGGTATTCGAGTTAGACCCCGCGATCCCAAACAGGTCCCAAAGGGACAGGAAAAAAAACGGGGGAAACGGTATCGCCGAGAAAAATTTTTTTGGGCCAGGCAGGGGCCAGGGATTTGAGAAAGGGGGTGCTTTCCTGCGAAGTGTGTAAAAAACACGAACGACGGGCGACTTTAGAGCTTATGAACCTCACGAGACAATGAGGAAAAAGATGGGGTTTTTGTAGGGTATAAGAGCCCACTCCCCTCAGAGTTAGGGAAAGGGGCTCCCGGGCGCGCCTTTATAGGTTCCCCCTTTTGGGGATCCCCCACCCCGGGGGGCCTGTTAGCCTGGATTAAGAAAGTTAGGAGGAGGATCCCGGGCTGCCCCCTTTATAGGCTTTTCCCTTTTTGGGGATCCCCCACGGCGGGAGGTTTAAACCTGGATTAAGAATTGGGATGATCCACTAACAATTTTCCCCAGCATGGCACCCGGGGGGGCAGTATTTTTGGAAATCATAGGCAGGTTTGACAGGATTTAATTTTTTTTAAAAACCATTGTAACATCCCTGTTACATTTTACCGTACCCCCCTACCCCTATGGATATACCTACCCTACGCCCAAAATAAATTTTGGTAATTAAATGTTTCCGGGGTCTTGCCCTCCAGATTGGGGCCCATCCCGGGTTTCTAGAAACTTTGGAGTTTTTATCCCTAGACTTTTTTTTAAAATTAAATAAATGGGGGTTTTTTCCACTAAAATTTGGGTTTTCAAGCAAAACCCCCGTAAACGGGTTTTTTTTAAAATACACACACCACAGAGGGTCGGGGGTGTGAAATACTTATTTAGGGGGCGGATCTAATGAAAATTTGTAAAATTTTCATTTAACCTGCATGATGCTATAAATGTTCAGGTAGTCGGGAAATTCTTTCTGCGGAAAAAAAAAGGGAAATTTTTTTTTAGTGGGGGGAATTAATGGCTAGACCCTTTTATATGGGATTCCAAATCCCCATATTTGCGCTTTGGGGCCGGGTTTGTCCCGCTGGCGGGGTGCCAGTTAATGTTTTTTGGTGGCGGGAAAGGGTTTTCCCGTCTGTGGGGGGGGGTTTTTTGGAAAAAGTTGCCTCCCCCCGAGTGCAGGGTGCGCTAGCCCGAGACACCCGAAGTAAATTGGGATGTGGTGGTGATGGAATTCAGGCATGCATAATAAGAAAGGGTATAAAAAAAAAGGGTTTTGAGGGGGCCCAAAAAGGCAACGCCCCACCAGCCCCATCTTGGACGACCCGGGTTTGGCCTGGGTCGCCACTCTGGTTTCAGGGCACGGGGGCCCCGGAAAACACCTCCCCCCGCCGGGACGCTTCTGGACCTCTCCCCCCTCCTTTCCCGTTCCCCGCGTGTCGGGCTTGGTTCCTGCTAACAACGCAGGGCAAGCCATACCGCGAGGAGAAGGAGGGGGTTGGTTGGGGAAAACGTGAGTGGGAGCAAGGAGCGAGCCCCTAAAACAGGAAAGGGCGGAAAAACGGTGTGGGGCGAAGAGGCCCCACAGGTCCCAGGCTACAGGGGTTTTTATAATCATAATCCATAAAACCCCTTTTATCATTTCCCCCGCAAAATAACCAGAAGCGGTAGGGTTTTCATAGGCATATGTAGGGAAGATATTTAGGGCTGATTGAGGGAGAATTTGTGTTGGGGGGTGCTATTTTTGTTATGTGTAAAATCTTGTAAAAAAATAGATAAAGGGGTTTTTTCCAAAATGTTTATGTTTTCCCTGTTTTGTAGTTTCCGGACTGATAGCTTCATAGTGAGTCAAACAAAAAAACCCGAAGGTGATTTAAAATTGAGAGGTAAGGAAGTTAAAATACTTAAAAAACCCCCCGTAAAAATCTAAACCTTTACAAGCCCCCTGGTTTTTTGTGGGGCGGATTGGACCGGGCTGGGAAGGGCGAGGAAATGGGCCAGGCCAGCGAGCAGGGCCAACCCCGGCCCCCCGTGTGGGGAGAAAATGGGGGCATGCGCCCCTACATCAGGGGGGAAGACGACCAGGAGCTTTCCCCGTGCGCTGATAAGACATGAAAAAAACCATGATGGCCCAAACCCTAAGACTAAAGTAATTTTACCCAAAAAAATTTTAATATTTGCAATTTACAAAACAACTCTTAGGAAATGGAAATTTTCCGTCAACAACATATATTGGCCCCCTGAACCTTAAAGTCACCCGGGGGCCAAATTACAAATTTTAGCATCACTACAGACTTTATTTTGGGCAGGGAAAACATGTACGGTAGGGTTTAGTGTTTGTAGATTATGTAAACTACGTACTGTGCACGGAGGGGGCGTAATGATGCTAAAAATCCCTAAAATTTTTTTATGCCCCCCCGCACATTTTTTGTGCAGTGGCGACTATAGATAGTGTTATTAAAAGGTTTTAAAAGAAATGAAAAAATTTTATCATTCATTTTTTTCATAGTTTATCCCTTTCAACGACTTTCCCCTTGAGAAGCGAGTAAATTTAAAAGCGTTTTTAAAAAAAAAGTTGGGGCATTTTTGCCCGGAGGACCCCCCACTCGACCCCCAGCCCAAAAGGAACGCGGGAAAGGGGGTTTGGGGCCAGTTGGAAAGTATTTTAAACGAGCATCAGTCCCAAACCCGCCCGGCGTTGTGATGAAATCGGGGGCCCCCTTTGTTAAAATCGTCCCGCGGACGCTTATTTAACCTAAATAACTCTACAAAACCTAACACAAACCTATCCTAAGCCTAACCTAACCTAAAACCAGACCTAAACATAACTTAAATATAACTTAACCTAAACCTAAAAACTATGTTGCCGATCTGAGGGGCGATCTAATAGAATTTTTTTAAAGTGGTAAAGGGATATTTATAAAGGCGATGTAGGAAAAGTTCTTACGGCTAGTAACCACGGTAGAACACGCAGTAACGTACTCAAGCTGGAAAAGCGTAGACATAGAAAGGAAATAGGAAAAAATGGTTCATAAGTAGGGTGGTAAATGACTGGAATGGACTCGGTCATCAGGTGGTCAATGCGGAGTCAATAGGGAGTTTTAAAAGGAGACTAGACAATTTAATGGATGGGGATGAAAGGCAGATGTAGGCTTGGTGTTAAGTAACAGGAACTACCAAGTGTATAGGTCTCACGGCCTCTTGTAGCTTTCTTATGTTTCTTCCCTCAGATCGCCCACATATAGTTTTCTAGGTTTAATTTAAGTTATATTTAAGTTATGTTTAGGTCTGGTTTAGGTTACGTTAGGTTTAGGATAGGTTTGTGTTAGGTTTTGTAGAGTTATTTAGGTTAAATAAGCTTCCGCGGGACGATTTACGACGCGGGCCGATTTCCTGCACGACACCGGCCTGGACTGGACTGGACCAGGGAGGTGAACGTCGCGAAAACGCGCTATAAGGGAGACCTGCTACCTCACCTCATCTGACCAGATCAAGTCACACACACACACACACACACACACACACACACACACACACACACACACATACATCATAGCCAGTATGTGATATTATCGTGAATATTTTCATCGTGTGGAGGATGAAGAGGGAGAAGAAATAGTAGAAGTAAAAAAAAGAGAGGAGAGAGAGAGGAGAGAGAGAGAAGAGAGAGAGAGAGAGAGAGAGAGAGAGACTCGCCCGGCGTGGTAACACTGCAGCAGAAATACATATCTGGCAATGCAGACCGTCGGCCAAGCAGCTGGAGTCTGACGGGACCCACATTCTCCACGAGTGCCAACCAACGATCGTGTATGGTTAAAACTGCACATATAAAAACCATGGGAATTAAACGTTCAAGATCCTTAAAACCACGATCGAGTATGGGTTTTAAAACTGCACATATACCGAAATTTGCTCAGATGCCGCGGGTGCTGGCCAGCGATAATCTTGCTTCGAAGAGTAGGTACCCAAGATTCAAGATTACATACCTCGCACTTAAGAAAACTTTCAAGGCAACAACCAGTTTCTCATCACTGAAGAATCAGCACTATGATTTCCTGAATAGTCCCGTTATGAAGGTGACAGCCTTGATTGTACCTGATAGCTGAGTCCCGTATGAAGATCAGCACAGGCCCTTGGATTCC
>JACEEZ010015871.1:0-11303 GCA_016584305.1 Chionoecetes opilio
TTTTTTTGGGGTTTTTGTTAAACCCCCCTGGGGGCCCCTCCCCCGCCCTGTGTTACCCTGCCTCCCACTGCCTTACCCTGCCCCCATGCCTTTACCTGCCTCCCACCCTGTTTTAAACCCTCCCTCCCCGTCTGTGTTCCCCCTACCTCCCACTCCCTTACCGGGTTTCCACTGCCTAAACCTGCCTCCCGTCCTGTTTTAACCTGCCCCCCGCCCGTGTTCCCCGCCCCCCACTGCCTTACCGGGCCACCCACTCCCTTTAAACCTCCCCCCCACTGTGTTAACCTCCCCCTCCCTCCTGTGTTCCCCTGCCTCCCAGCCTTTCCCTTGGCTCCCACCCCTTTTACTCCCTACCACTGGTAACCTGCCTCCCGTCTGTAAAATATATTTAGAATTTCAAGGTTGTTAGCAAACAATTTCAATTTTTAAAATGAAACATAAAACCAATTTTTTATAAAAGTGTGAAAAAAGGTTTGTTGGCAGGGGAAAATTTGGGTAAATATTCTTTTATTGTTTTTTTGGGGAGCAGGGTACTGCAGCAATTTTGGGGGGGCTAGTCCTTGACTTGGGGGGGGTAAGTCCCCCCACCCCCCCCCGGGACGCCCCTGTATATAATTATTATAGATATAGATATATAGATATTATAGAAAATTATAATAATTTTAAATTATAATATATATATATTAATATATAGAAATATTATATAATTATTAATATAACCACTGCCTAAGAATATATTAAATATATATATAATTATATATATATATATGTATATATACGATATAATATAATATATATAATTATATATATAATATATATTTAATTTTATTATATAATATATAATATATAATTTTATAAAATATTTATATATTCCCATAATATATATATATTTATTATATATATAATAATATAATATTTATTTTATCCCATATATAAAATTTTTATTATATATATATAATTATATAAAAAATTAAAATATATTAATTAATATTATATAAAAATATATATAAAAATAATTATATATTCCCCCTTTTTTATATATATAATAGATTATTATTAATTTTTTTAATAATATATATATAATATAATATAGATATTATATAATTATATAAAAATATATATATATATATATATATATATAAAATAATATATATATAAAAATTAATTATATATTTAAAAATATATATATATATATTATAAAATATATATATATATATAATATAATATTATCAATTTATATATTATATATGGGATAATAAATATTTTTATATATATATTATATATATATTATTTATTATAATATATATATATATATATATTATATATATATATATAATATATATAATATAATGGGATATTATAATAATATATTTTCACATTATATTAAAAATTTTTTATATATATAGGGTATAATATAATATATATATATATATATAATTATATATAATATATATATTATATATATATTTTTATATTATATATATATATATAGGCTACACACATATATATATATATATTATATAAATATATATATATATAATTTTAATATATAAAAATATATATATATATATATTATTAATATATTGTGTTTCTGTTTTTTGGGAGATAGATTATGGTTAGAATAGACACGTTAAATACATCTCCTGTGGGTCCCATGACATTTAGCAAGAAAAGAAATCACTTAGAGGAAAATGTTGTTAGCCAAAGGCGAAATCCTGGAAACCCCATCAAAGATCTCTCTGATTGGACTGGTTACAGCTTAACTGCATGCCCTGATAACATGTTACAGGCAACATGAGGCCACTAGCTTTCCTGATGAGAAAGTTACACTTAATAATAGTTACTCGAAAACCTTAAAATATCCACGTCAAACAGTATCGGTTTTTATGCGTAGGCTACCCAGAAAACTGTCGACGATACGAACTATCGCCGCAGTTAACTATCTTATCATGTATAAAGTTATCTTTGTCTGGATATCCACCTGTGCATCTCAGACTTTCATAAAAATAATAAGTGTCTCAGAGTAGCGGTAAATGTTTCAGGGCAGCAGTAAAGCTGTAAAAAACATTGCAAATCAAAGATATACTTGGGTAGGTGGTAGCTTACGATTAGGTTAACTTTTTCTCTTTAATGCATGTTTACAGCATTACTGTCTGCCCTGAACATGTTACAGG
Organism: Chionoecetes opilio; assembly: GCA_016584305.1. Classification (NCBI taxonomy): domain Eukaryota; kingdom Metazoa; phylum Arthropoda; class Malacostraca; order Decapoda; family Majidae; genus Chionoecetes; species Chionoecetes opilio. The sequence goes on from JACEEZ010015871.1 coordinate 2,175, forward strand.
CTAATGAGACAATTATTATTTTAAGAGTATTTAGATGCACTGGTATCCAGACAAAGAATATTAATTATACAGATAAGAACCACACAGTACTCCTGTTCCCCCACAACCTGACTGAATCAGACTTATTCACTATTACTTTTTTGCGTGCTTTGGGAGAACTCTATTACTTGTAACTATTCTCATGGAAAGCTGGGCCTCAATGTGGCCTGTAACATGTATCAGGGCAGCAGTTCAAGCTGTAAAACCCAGTGAAATCAGAGAGATGAATGGAGGGGGCTCCAGGATTTCGCGCGTCAACAACCAGTTTGCACAAACAAGTCACGCGAAATATTGTTCTACGTAGATTTCCGCGCGTCAACACATTTAGCATAACACGGGATTACCTACCTACCGCTAGATAACGTAAAGTCGCCAGGACAACTTTTTTTCTGTTTATAGACGTGCTATTTGGTGGCGTTACTAGTTACATTGACTACATTCATGATTTCAGGAAAATTAGAAGGGGCTATCTGGAGAGTCGTGTCATTTTTGTGTCTTCATCTGTGTCATAAGTCAGGGCTATAAATGAACCAAATTACAAAAATTCTACAAAGGGTACAACAGTAGAGTCGCACATTAGTGTTATTTACGAGTGTCGTACCGCTGTCGTCGTCGCCCGAAGAAAAAAAATGATGTAGTGCAATTTGAAACCGTCTATACCTGCGATACAAAGCAGAAAAACAACCGCTGAAAACAGGGTAGATTATACAGTCATGATATAAACACTGCGATATCTTCAGGGGCACAGAACAGCAGTAGTGAAAGCTATCATTCGTTAAATTATTGGCGCTGGCGAAATCACTGCAGGTGGCGACGTAACTGTTATCTTACGGTAGTGAACGAGCTATAAGGGGACCTAAAAATAGGTTTTCATACTTCAAGGCCTTCATTATGTCACTTTTAGCTCCATTATCGCATTAATATATTCAAAGCTTCATACGTAAGTTCGCGCGGTAAAAGGTCACCGCCGCTGAACCAAGATGGCCACACAGAGGAAAACACCGATCCCTGCCTTCCTTCTGGCCCTCACCCTGGCCACACGCCTCATGCCCGATGGCTGACACACCACCAGGGATACACCACGCCCCACTCCCTCATCACCTCCATGGCCCATACCGCAGTGACTTACCTCCACAACCACCCCCCGGAGATGGAAAAAAAGTCCTGTGGATCTAGAGTCCCATCAGTCACTCAGTCGCCTGGGAAGCTCGGGCACAGCCTCCTGGAATACCCGGCAAATAACCGCCCGCCCCTCCTCTGTGCCCCGTGTCCTTTGCCCCTGGTGCAGGACCCTCCCGGAGACCATGGCACACTTGCTGCTGCAGTGCCCACGCCCACCAGGTAGTGCCACCGCCCACATTTCCGCCCGGAACGTCACCCGCCTCACCCATTGCCTAGCAGTGATGTGACAGCAGACGCGGGGTAGTGGACGTGTATCCTCACCGCTGATACATACATACATTACATACAACATAATACACAAAAATGACATACATTACATCACATAAATACATACATAATACATGTCTGGTGTCGTGTGCGGGTAACTACAGATATACCTGGAACTGTCGCCGATAGGAATTCTCGCCGACACGTCACACGATGTTCAATTTTCATTTACGGTAGCGCGTGGTCCTATTTTCATATACGGTAGCGAGTGTTCTATTTTTCATAGACGGTAGGCGAGGTTTCCTATTTTTTCCTATCGGTAGGCGATGTGGTTCCAATTCTCATTACGGTAGGCGAGTGTTCCACATTGTCATATAACGGTATGGTGAGTGACCCTTATTTTTTAATATACGGTAGCGAGTTGCTTCCTATTTTTCATATACGGTTAGGTGTGGAGGTTTCCTATTTTTCATATACGGTAGGCGAGTGTTCCTATTTTTCTATACGGTAGGCGAGTGTTCCAATTTTTCATTTACGGTAGGGGAGTGTTCCCCATTTTTCATATTACGGTAGGCGAGTGTCCCTTTTTTTCATATACGGTAGGCGAGTGTTCCTATTTTTCATATACGGTTGGGGGTGTTCCAATTTTCATATACGGTTGGCGAGTGTTCCATTTTTCATATACGGTTGGCGAGTGTTCCAATTTTTCATATCGGTTGGCGAGTGTTCCAATTTTTCATATAAGGTAGGCGAGTGTTCCAATTTTTCATTACGGTAGGCAGTGTTCCAAAATTTTCATTACGGTGGCGAGTGTTCCATTTTTCATATACGGTGGCGAGTGTTCCATTTTTCATATACGGTAGGCGAGTGTTCCAATTTTTCATATACGGTGGCGAGTGTTCCAATTTTTTATATACGGTAGGCGAGTGTTCCATTTTTTTTATATACGGTAGGCGAGTGTTCCAAATTTTTTATTTACGGTAGGCGAGTGTTCCTATTTTTCATTACGGTTGGCGAGTGTTCCAATTTCATATACGGTTGGGATGTTCCTATTTTCATATACGGGAGGGGGAGTGTTCCAATTTTTCATATACGGTGGCGAGTGTTCCAAATTTTTCAATTTACGGTAGGCGAGTGTTCCTAAATTTTTCATATACGGTAGGCGAGTGTTCCTATTTTTCATATACGGTAGGGCAGTGGGTTTCCCATTTTTCATATACGGTAGGCGAGGGTTCCTATTTTTCATATACGGTAGGCGATGTTTTCCAATTTTTCATATACGGGAGGCGAGTGTTCCAATTTTCATATACGGTAGGGAGTGTTCCTATTTTTCAATACGGTAGGCGAGTGTTCCTATTTTTCATTACGGTAGGCGAGTGTCCAATTTTCATACGGTTGGCGAGTGTTCCATTTTAATTACGGTAGGGCGAGGGGTTCCATTTTTCATATACGGTTGGCGAGTGTTCCCATTTTTCATATACGGTAGGGAGTGTTCCTATTTTTCATATACCGGGGGGCGAGTGTTTCCTATTTTTCATATACGGTTGGGAGTGTTCCCAATTTTTCATATACGGTTGGCGAGTGGTTCCTATTTTATATACGGAGTGAGTTTCCTATTTTCATATCGGTTTGCGAGTGTTCCTATTTTTCATATACGGTGGCGAGTGTTCCTATTTTTCATAAAACGGTTGGCGAGTGTTCCTATTTTTCATATACGGGTAGGGGGGTTGTTCCAATTTTTTCATATACGGTAGGCGAGTGTTTCCATTTTTCATATACGGTTGGCGAGTGTTCCCATTTTTCATATACGGTTTTTGGCGAGTGTTCCCATTTTTCATATACGGTTGGCGAGGTTTCCTATTTTTCATTTACGGTAGGCGAGTGTTCCTTTTTTTCCCATATACGGTTGGCGATTGTTCCAATTTTTCATTTACGGTTGGCGAGTGTTCCAATTTTTCATTTACGGTAGGCGAGTTTTTCCTATTTTCGGCGACATTTCCATAAACGGAAATATTGGAACTCATCCTTCCGGCTTTAAACTGAAATGAACTCCCGCACTGTATTGTATGCTTATTGTACTTCACATCTGTAAAGGTTCCAGCGTGCGCTCAGCCTTGGTTAACCCACACGGCCGCTATGAAATATGAGGTGCCTCAAAAAATTCTTAAGTCCAGTCAGATCCAGTCCCGAGCGCTTCCTAGCTAGACTGAGCCCCAGTACACCCTTGACTACAGCTAGATAAGTAGTCCCTGTGTGAGGAACACGTAGTTTGCATGAAGTATTGCATATATGGATATGAAATGCTCTAAATTCGTACCACTTTCAACCTTTTTTGATATATTTAAGCATATATATTGCATAATAATCATATAGGGGAATATATTGGTTTCTAATAAATAGTCAGCGAGTATTGCCACGAGTGACGTCACGTATGGCGGAGGGTTCAACTGTTCACCTCAGTTCACTTCACTCACTGGCGGTCACGGGCACAGAAGGTTGTAGCTACGTGCTGCACTTTTATTAGGAGTGTAATAACGAGAAACCAAAGTGTGCGCCACAAACTCATTTTGTAAACGAGAGGTTATTGCACTTGATAAACCTGCCACATTGGACTTTAATAGAAAATCAGTAGCAAATAGTTGTTGTCGATAACTACCACTTAATATGTAGTTATACAAATCACCCCATCCCGTAGCCTTTATAACATCGAACATCGATACCCGCCATTTGCCAGCTGTCACGGTGTATCTCAACTTTAAAAGTAAGTTGAAAGGACTATTTACTCATATATACAATGTTTAATGATGTGATTATGATGCTAGGGTACATTGAGGCTTTAAATGTAGGGTGATAATTTTTCTGGGGATTTTCCTTAGATGGCTAGCGATTTCTCCCCAGATTGCAAGACTTTTTTTTTTTTTTTTTTTTTTTTTTTTTTTATATATATATATATATATATATATATATATAATATATATATATATATATATAAAATTATATATATATTTTAATATTATATATATATAATTCCCTTTACTGTTCTAAAGTCGTATCACAACTAAGGTTAGGTTGTTACTTTTAAGGGGTTTAGTTGGGTTGGTTTAAATTTTAAAGGGTTTATATTTAGGTTAAAGGTTAGTTACTTTTAAGGGGTTATAGTGGTTTAAAGTTAGTAACTTTAGGGGTTATGTGGTATCGTGGTTTCGGGCCGCCATTTTGAAACGGCCGGTTGCCTATAGGTGGTTAAAGTTAGTTACTTTTAGAGCAGGGTTATATTGTGGTTAGGTATAATTTGTTTAGGTTGGGTTTTAGGTTAGGTATACTTTTGTGGTTAGGTAGGTTAGGTATCGGGGTTAAGGTTAGTTAGGTATACTTTGTGGTTATTTTAGGTTAGGTTAGTAGTATTACTTTGTGGTTAAGGTTTAGGTTAGGTATACTTTTGGTTAAGGTTGGTTAGGTATATTTGGGTTAAAGTTAGTTAGGTATACTTTGTGGTTAAGGTAGAGGTTGGGGTATACTTTGTGGTTAAGTTAGGTTAGGTTAGGTATACTTTGTGGTTAAGGTAAGGTTAGGGTTAGGGTATACTTTGTGGTTAAGGTTAGGTTAGGTTAGGTATACTTTGTGGTTAAGGTTAGGTATACTTTGTGGTTAAGGTTAGGTTAGGTTTCATTAAGACCTGTAAGGTTTATACATAAATGCATGCTTGGTATGCATTTAATATAGGCGGCCTGTTTCCCAAACTGGTTGGGCCCAAAATCAACTGTTTTCGTTAAGTGAGGTTAGGTTTTAGTAACTTTTAGGGGGTTTATAGTGAGGTTAGATTAGCAAACCTTTAGGGGTCATGGGGGCGCGCCCTTCTGGCTAGAAAGATTAGGTTTTTCTTTGACCTATGACCAGCAAGCATGGTGGCCCTTAGGGAAAAAACTTGGGTTTTTGGGTAGGGAAGGCAGACCCGACTATTTATTGCTCTCCCAAAATTGTCCAAATCTATACATATATCAATTAAGGGAAAATTCCCTAGCATGGGTAATCTAGGGAAATCCCTAATTTTGGGAATTCCCTAGATTTTTTCATTAGTGACTTTTGATGATTTTTTTTTGGGGGCCATAAATCACTTATATTTGCTTCCCCCACCCAAAAAAACCCCCTAAATTCCGCCAGTTCCCCAGGCTTGTTGGGCTATAGGGGGAAGAAAAAAAGAAAAGGGGTGAAGGACTTCTTCCAAAGTTTTACCAAGGCCTTAAATATCGCAGACTTTGTATGGGTAGTCATAAAAAAAACAGGGGGTTTTCATTAAGGCTATACAATCCATAATCGGTCCACGAATAAAAAAGTGACTATTCGTTTTTAAATAACTAATTGGCACCACGTAAATGGCGGCGAGGCAGGATTCCCGTACCCAATCAACGGCCTTGCTCTTGGTTCAGCCAATCAGCGGCCTTTGCTCTGGTCTCAGCCAATCAGCGGGCCTTGCTCTGGTCCAGCCAATCAGCGGCCTTGCTCTGGTCTCAAGCCAATCAGCGGCCTTGCTCTGGGTCTCAGCCAAATCAGCGGCCTTGCTCTGGTCTCAGCTAAATCAGCGTTCAGGAGCCAGCTGGGCGGCGATGTTTAGTGTATATTCCCGATATATAGACCTTTTTTTAAAAGGAAAATAAGGTGAAATTTACCCTTAAAACCTTATTTATGGCATATTAGTTGCAGTAGGAGTAACCTTACCTAAACCTAACACCTTACTAACCTTACCTAAACCTAACCTAACCTATAACCTTTAACCTCCTAAAATGGGTTTCCAATAATAAAAGTTTAATAAAATACAAACAAAAGGATGCAGGTCACAAGAAGAGGAAGAGGGAGGCATTTTGTAAACAAGGAGACATATTCCTCCCCCACCCTAAAAGTTCTATAAACTCCGAAACTATTGATTTGCGACGGAAAGGGTCAGAGAAAAATGTCTCTTAGAATACAATGGGTGGGTTAGGTATTATTTTACCAACGGCACCAAACTTGCCTACACAATTGCAGCATGGGGGTTTTTGTTTACCCCTTTTTGTATTCTAAGAGACATTTTCTCTGAGCTTTCCGTCGCCCAAAACAATAGTTTCGGAGATATAGAACATTTTAGGTGGGGGGGGGGAATATGTCTCCTTGTTGACAAAATGCCTTTCCCCCTTCCTCTTCTTGTGACCTGCATGCTTTTGTTTGGTATTTTATTAAACTTTTATTTTGGACCCAGTTAGGAGGTTTTTTAAAGGTTAGGTAAGGTAAGGTTTTGGTTTTGGTTAGGTAAGGTTAGGTTGGATAGGTAAAAGGGAGCCACGGGTTTCCCCCTCCGAAAACCCAAAAACGATGCAGGTCACAAGAAGAGGAAGAGGGGGGCATTTTTTATACAAGGAGACATATTCCTCCCCCCACCTAAAATGGGTTTTTTATCCGAAACTAATGATTTGCGACGGAAAGCTCCAAAGAGAAAATGTTTTCTTTAGAATACAAATAAGGCAAACAAATTCCAGGCTTCCAATTGTGTAGGGAAGTTTGGTGCCATCGTAAAAATTTACCTCGTGTTTATTGATAAATATAGGGGTGGACGATAATACCTACATTGCCGCGTATTAGCCTTTCAGCGTAATATTTCCCTGCAATATATGAATGATAGTTTGATGCCGGTAAATAAAAATATTTGACGTGTTTTCTCTAAGTGTCTCCCGCTGAATACTACAGAGACGTACCCAGGGTATACCTTTGATGCGCTGATCCTAGGGGGTATAGTCCCCCCGTGCCCGAGAGTAGCTTCTATGGACCCTGTGGCCCGTGCCGTACCCGTGGCCCGCGGCGGACGGGGCTGACACCGTAAATAGTGGACGAGGAAACGCGCGGGTTCGCTTTTTAGGTTTAGACACACACACTGGGGGGCTAACACCTACCTCTCCTTAGGCCTCTCTAATAGGCTTTTACACACAAACACAAACCCCCCCCCCCCCCCCCCCCCCCCCCCCCCCCCCCCCCCCCCCCCCCCCCCCCCCCCCCCCCCCCCCCCCCCCCCCCCCCCCCTTCCACCTAAAAAAGGTGTCCCCTTTTACGGGGAAAATTCCCCCGGTGGAAAATTTACTCTTTTTCGGAAGGCCCGGGAAAAAGGAAAACCCCAATTCGGCCCAATACTTTTCCCCGAAAAATTTTGGTATGGGCTTTCAAAAGATTTTTAACTTAGTTTTCCCTAAAAGTTTTTTATGTGTTTGAATGAATTTGGGAAAACGTTTTTGTCGGAAAAAAAATTTTTGTTTTTTGTGTGGAGGGATCCCCCCCCCCGCAAACCTTGGCCCCGCTTTCTCACTGCCCTAGTATGATGGAAACTTTGTTTGCAAACAATGTTTCCCAAATTTTTCCCAAGGCTTTAAACAATGTTCCCAACTTTTCCCCAAGTTTAACATTGTTTCCCAACTTTTCCCCCGGTGGAAACAATGTTATGCCACAAAAAATGTTTTTTGTTTCCCAAGGGTGGAAAAAAATGTTTTTCCCCTGTTTTCCCCAAGGGTTTTAAAAAACAAAAAAAAGTTTCCCAACTGTTTCCCAAGGCTGGAAACAATGTTTCCCAAATGTTTCCCAAGGGTTTGGAAACAATTTCCCCAAATGTTTTCCCAAGGTGGAAAAAATGTTTTTCCCAAAATGTTTCCCAAGGTGGAAACAATGTTCCCAAATGTTTCCCCAAATTTTAAACAATGTTCCCAACGTTTCCCAAGGGTTTGGGAAAAAATGTTTCCCAACTGTTTTTCCCCCAAAGGTGGAAACATTTCCCAACTGTTTCCCCAAGGTTGGAAACAATGTTTCCAACTTTTCCCAAGGTTGGAAAACAATGTTGCCCAACTGTTCCCAAAGGTTGGGAAAAAAATGTTGCCCAACTGTTGCCCCAAATTGGAAACAATGTTGCCCAAATGTTTCCTTGGGTTTGGAAGGGGGAAACAATGTTAAATTAAAAGGGGCCCCAACTGTTTTCCCAAAGGTTTGGGAAAAAATTTGGTTTGGTTGGGAAAAACCCAAATGTTTTTCCCAATTTTAAAATTGCCCAAAAAACCCCCCGGGGGAACCCCCCCCCCCGGGCCCCCCCCAAAAAACCCCCGCCCAAAAAAATTTGCCCCCAAAGGGCCCCGGTTGGAAACTTTTTCCCAACTTTCCCCCGGGAAAAAAATTTCCCAACTTTTTAAAGGTGGCCCAAGGCCCAACCAAAGGCAACAGGCCCAAGGCAACGACTGCTTTCCCCAAAAAAGTTAATGGGCTTAAGGGGCCCGGGGCCGGCCCCAAAGGAAAAAATTTTTGTTTTAAAATTCATCCTGGTTGACTGTTGAATGCCCCAAAAATTTTCCACCAATTCAAAAAAAACTAAGGCCCGTTTTCACCGATGTTTCGCAGACTCCTGCTTGCAAAGTCCAAAAAAAAGCAAAAAATTTCTTGTCGCAAAAAAAAAAAAAAAAAAAAACCCCCCCAGGTGGAAGAGAGACTTTTTATGGGCAGTCCCTTGCTCAAAAATTATTTTATTGAAAATTTTCTGGGCCCATGACCAACACTAGGGGCCAATAAAATAAAAATTTAAATTTTTTTTCTACTTTGGTTTATGGTGCATCTATGCAAGAAAACCCTCGTAGCAAGTTTACCTCAATGGGTTTATATTTAGGGGGGGGCGGATTAAACTTTGTTATTTCCCTTATGCCC
>JACEEZ010015872.1:0-17500 GCA_016584305.1 Chionoecetes opilio
TTTTTATTTGTTGTCTGTTTTTTTTTTTTCCCGTTTCCTCCGGGGGATTTAAAAATTTTTATTATTAATATTATTATTATTATTATTATTATAAGGTATAAGTTTTATCAATTATTTGCTTTTGTACTTAAGTTCTTCCCTCTCTAATTTTTTGTTGTTGTTTTTGCTTGAGCCCTTTGGGGTTTAGAATAGTTATTATTATTTATTATTTTTATTAATAATAGGTTTTGGGGAGGGGGGGAAGAAGCTGGATCGCTACAAGGGGGGGGTCCTAAAAAGCCTAGTCAATGTGGCAGCCATCCCTCTTTTGTATACCGCCCGCCTCACACCTACACTGCCCGCCTCACCCCCACAAACCAGGTAAAAAAAATGTTTTCCTTTTCCCCTCAATATTCTGTCTGTTTGTCTGTCTTTGTCTGTTTGGTGTCTGCCCCCCTGCTACCCGTCTGTCTTGCGTTGTCTGCCTGCCGTCGCTCTGCTGTCTGATTTGTTTTCTCTCTCTCTCAGTCTATTTTACAAGACAAAAGGTAAAAAAAAAATGGCACACTCAATCTCCCTTAACGCCCCGAGGCCCAGAACAATTTTTTGTAAATTTTGGGTGCCATTAGCATTTTTTAATGAATTTTAAACAAAATTTTAAAAGTTACCTGTTTAGTATCCCTTTTCCCTAACAATTAAATTAATTTAACTAACTAATTTGGCATATTTGTGATTTTTCTTAATTTTTATAGCTAACAACAACTATTTTCATACAACAAAGAAAGATCTGGGCGTGAAGGGGTTTTAAATACATGAACTTTCTTCTTCCCCCTACACACCAGGGAAAAGAAAGACACCTCAATCTCCCTAAAAAGCAAAAAAAGATCATTCATAAACCATTTTGTGATCGCGACAAACTTTTTCACTTTACGTTTAAAATTTCTGATATGTTTTTGTTTTTGTTGTCTGTATTCTCTAACAGCAGCCCCATCCCGCCTCCCCCCTGCCTGCCTCGCCCCCCTTCAGAATTTCGACCACACAAAAGGTTTTTTCTTTTAGTAAGACGACGGACAGCCAATAAAACAAAATTTTTGCCTCTTTCTAGTCCTTTTTTTCCCCCCTCCCCCGCTTCTTAAAGGGCTTTTAAACTGGGGCTTTTAAAAATCCTTATTTTTGGGAAAAAACCCTCTTTTCCTGCATAACGTAGAAGAAAAATTTTGAAACTTACTTTTCTAAAACTTTAAAATCTAACATTCTTTAAAAAACTTAGTATCAGAATCTTTCGAAAATAACATCCAAAAGCTTTTAATTAAATTTTTTTATAATTCAATTTTGGTAAAAACAAAATTTGGCTTTTTGCCCTTTCACCTTTATTTTCTCTCTCCCTCCAAACTGCTTTAAACTCAAAAAACTCAAAAAACGGGTAAAATTAAGCTTTAAACCAAAAGAACTTTTAAAAACCTCTTTACCGTAAACCCTGAAACTTAAAATTAACTGTTTTAACAAAATTTTCATATATAAACATTTAAAATTTAAACATTTTCATTAAAAACATTTTTCAATATTTTTTCGATTTTCCCCAAAATACTTTTTATTTTTTTTTTTTTTTGGCATCTCAATATTGGCTGATAAAACTTGTATACATTGCAAAACTGTGAAAAAATTCCCTGAAAGTTGCGATGAAATCTCGACAAATAGGGGCCCCCCGGAGTCTCCCTTTCTATTACTTGTACTTTTTTTTAAAAACGTTATGCATTATTAACGCCAAAAACCTACGAGCATCACAGCAGAATAGAATATTCCACGCCAAAAGGGAAGGAATACATGGGAAAGAACAAAAACCACAACTTTGGTCTATATTGAGGGGTATCGCTGACTACTCTACTATCAAATAATGTAAGATAACGTTGGAAAAAATATCCTTGTCCCCAAATAGGTAAAACAGGAAGTTCCTTTATGAAAAATAAAGGGAAGAAAATATGTAACGAAACTACCACAAACCAATAAACCCCAGGATGTTAATAATTAATTCGCGGGACAATATCAACATTACTCCTATATTTAAAAAAAAAAATGACGTAGAGCCGAACTAATCCATTTGGGCAGCTGATGCCAAGTATTTATCCCAAATTTTAGTAGTTTTAGATTAAAGGAGGAGGAGGAGAAGCAAAAAAATTGCACTGTCCCCCTGCCGCCCCAAATGGTGGAAGGGGAAATATGGGAATGACTGTGGTGATTGTAAAACTGTTTTCTGGCTGTTTTTCTACTACTATTTCCTATTTTTTTTTAATTTGGGTCTTTTGGAATGGCCATTTAAAATAAAGTGGGAAAGGGAAAATTTTAGATGATTGATTTTTTTGTAAATGTAGTATATATATATAAAAATAATTTTAATTATAATATTATAGGTATATATAATATTTAAAATATTATATATTATATATATATATATATATATATATATATATATATATAATATATATATTAATATATATATATAATTATATAATATAAAAATTATATTATATATATAATATTATATATATTAAAATTTATATCTATATTATATATAATATATTATTTTTAAAATATTTATATAATATATATTTTTTTTTTGCTTCATTTTGCGTAAAAATAGAAACTCTTTCTTGTAGTGGATCTCCATCCTTGTTTATGGCTTTTAGGATAGGTGGGGGGTGACTGACAGCTGTGGGGGGATGACTGGGGGTCCCTGTCGTCTATCTTTTTTTAATTTTATGGTGATGAGGAAGTGTCCTTGGGAGGCCTTTATGGGGGACAATCCTCCGACAAAATCTCGCTGGCAAGTTTCTCCCCAACACTCACCAACGAATGACCTACAAAAAATAAAAACCCCTTTAACAAAAAAAATTTGGATGAATTTTTTAATGTTCCGTGTATGCAATGTTTTTTTTTATGTTTTTCTTTTGAAAAGTGGAAGAATCCCTTGTCCTTTTGGGAAGGCCTGGCTTAAATTCTTCTCCATTTTCTTTCCGTCGGCCTTGGCGGCAGGCTAAGACCCGTCTTCCTCAGACCTGGTATTCACCTCGACAAGCTGTAGGTAACTAGATTTTACAGATATTGTTCTAAATGTGTTCACGAATCATTATGCTGTGGATCAGATTTAAAATTTTGCGCACAATTTCATGACTAATTTTAAAGACTTACCTGGGGTAGTCCTTGAAGACACTGGGACAGTGTTTGGCCTTCAAGGTCATCACTTTCCTTTTAGCTTCGTGAGGGTGTTTGACAATGGTTTTAAACTCTTCTGGCTGGAATGGAGCTCCACACACATCCCGCGTAAACGAGTTTTGGGACACTTTCCAGTCACGGGAGATAGCCTGTAAGATACTTTATCTTACGTTAAGTTAAAATAACTATCTAATGTTTGTTTTTCATTCTTATTAATTTTGTGCCAAATGGCATTCCAACCTTGAGCCAGCGGCACACATTATTTTGTTAGCAGAATCGGAAAAACTGACTTCCCGCAGGGATTGTCGCCCCACCGCGGATGCTCTTCCTTTTTCTTTCGTGCTTTGGGGCGGCATTGGACTACAACACCCGTTCCTGCCATGATGCAACTTGAGGCGTTCGGGATCTGTTTTTGGTTAGAGAGCATAACTATAGTAGGCACTCGATTCTGAAAAAAAACTTATACTGAGAAGCATTGATGTATTATATTATACGGCGTAAAATATGTAATATATTATTTACAGCATCACTGGAATTTGAGTTCCCGTCAATCTCACAAACAATGGCATAAGAACCGTACAAAATGGTGTTTATGAGGATGAAAGCCCCCTCTTAAAATGTTTTTGTCTAAATTCTGAATATTTAAATTTTATAATTCATTCCAAACAATAAATAGTGTTAGTATTCATTGCTTGAGTGAAATTTTCCTGAATTAGTTTTTATTACACCTGCCAGTTCATAATATATCTTCATGAGATGGTGGGGGTGTTGATAAAATTGTTGGGGTACATGGCTGAGGTGCTCTCGTCCTATAGTACGCATGCATACATATCATATACATATACACAACTAATTAATCCGCCTAATAGACTACTCTGTACCATCAATTAGACCCTTGTATGTTACCTTACATTATCAACACCGTATTTGGTCCTTTTGCCACACACAAAGTCATTTCGCATAAGGCAAATTCGCCCACACGCTGGAGTCATTTCCGCCCACATAGATACAGTTATAATATTATAGAGTAAGTAGATAAGAGGACACAAGACTTGCTTGGTGATTGTATTCTTTTCCCCGCCCTATGGGGGTTTTTTCTACAGACGTCTTCCAGATCCTTTCAGATAACTCTAAAAAACGTGAATATAAAGTAGGGGAGATATGCCCGCCAATTCACCCTCAGTGCCCCCTATAAACGAACCCCCTGGACACCCCTCAAAAATATTGATATGTTACTATTTACTACTAATCCAACTCACTAACCATCACGGTCATTAATAAACCTAGGACCTCCCTCCAAACATATAATTACTAACTGGTAAATTCTAGTGTCTCTCGCCATCTTAGGTCTCGCTAGAAGATTATTGTAATGTTTAGTGAGGTTATGTTAGTTCAACTGGGACGTTATATAGACCAGCAAAGTAATTGTTCAGTCGTTATGATGAATACACATGACGGTGAGAGATCCTCATTCCAACTTTTGAAAGCTTGTTCATATCTTGTAATGGACCAGTAGCAGCTAAACATATTAATTCCATGATTCTTTGTTCAGTTTTTCTTTCACATTAAAGTTATGATATGATTTTTATTTATATTAATTATATTTTTATGTTTTTCTTAAGTTTTAATTGCTATTGTATATATTACATTCGAGATTATGCATGCTTTTTTCTCAAAGTTTTAATATATGTGTTTATTAGGTTTTAATATAGTTATTAACTACAATGAGTTGTGTATTGATAATACTTTTGGGCGAGACCAGCTTTTAGTGTGGCCGAACAAACATCCTAGATTTGGGTGAAATGACTTCTGGACTGAAGGGCGAATGAAGTAAACAATCACACGATAACTTACAGTGAAATAATACGAATCACACTATTTCAGAAGAATCTGGTGCACCGTGTAAACATCTAACATCATACACGCTCCACGCATACTGGTTTGCACATTATACACCTCTCTGTCTTGGAGCATCAAATTAGTATTTTTTCTGAGAGATTGCGGGACTCCTGAGAGCGCAATGGTTGGAGAGAGACGCGCATCACCGAGTGTCATCACTTCACAGCTACGTGTACGCTTAATCTTGCACAAACTCCACACACTATATGCCCAGTATGCACTCAGATTATGAATTACTTGAGCTCAGGTGAATTTCTTGTGTATAGAGGACTACATGCTTGAGAGAGAAATTTTGACCGAGGGCGGCATATGTTATACTGGCCCATCCGCGAACACCACACGACAAGCAACCTCCTCCTGCAACTGAGACGTTATTGAAACGTGCTGTATCTCACTTGTCTGTTGAGCGGTGTTCACGCTGCAACTCGTTAGCTAGCAAAATAATAATGTTTGTTGGTGTAAGACACAACATGACATGCTGTAACACTTAAGGGGGACACCACCACTGAGGACGAGAATCCTCAATTTTTGACATTTTTCATTTATGTGCAAAATTGTTCTTTTGGCCTACAACTACAACGTAGTATATCATATATATATGTATATTATAATATATATATATACTATAGATATATATATATATAATATATATGATATATCTATTATATCTTCTATATATTAGTCTATATATATATATATAATATTTCCAATTTTTACCTCCCCCCCCCCGGCGTCCCATCTTGGCCACCGCAGCACCATCATAATTTATTTATTAAATGTTTTCGTTTTGGCCTAGAACTAAAACGTATTAGCTCTGTAACGGAATAAGAGCCTGTGACCTTTACATGTCCCTCCCAATGCTACCCCCCCCCCCCTGCATCCCATACCTGGCCACTGAAACCCATCATAATTCTGTCATACTAGAAGAAAAAGAATTCCCATGAAATAGGAATTTATAACGACGTTTTCTATCACCTTAATACATTAGGCAATGCATCAATAAGAAGTTAGACTAAAGTAACTTGATATCCAAGAACATAAGGCATAATCGTTGTTTTCTCAAGAACACGTTTTTTGGTCTTTCACGGCTACTACTCCTGCCATTTTTGTAATACAGGTATCTCAAATTTTGCCACTTTATACTTGCATACTAATGATGTAAAATGACTTAGTGGATTTTGATTACATGCATCGGAATTTTCTGGAATTTTTCTTATTCTAGATATTATATTATTTTCGAGTGACATTTTCAACCTTTTTCCCGAGTGAAAGGAGAATTTCCTTCGTACGTTATTGTTTAATGTCTACAGAAATACACTTAGCTAAATATTTCTCCAACAAGGAATTTTTCGATTCTAAGTCAGATGTCCATATGACCGTATAAAAAAATAGAAATAATCCATAGTATGAACTTGGTCAGATAAGTGTAAACGCTCTCACTAAAACCGATGGATATCAGATTTTTGGCCTAAAAGCAGCTGGGAAAATTTTGTCCTCACCTGTGTGGTGTCCCTTCAGAATAATGTTTAAAACTCACCCAAGCACTACTGCGGCCACCGCAGATTCACGTCACAAGAAGCCGCTGCTATACAAGAGAGTGCCAGGTGCCCCTTTTTTTCTTGATATTAAAGAGTCCACCAAAAAGGCTTCAACAGATGGTGATAAACCCTGAACTTCCTAATTATTGTTTACTGTCCATGGAGATGCTACTCATGTCGAGAGAAGACATATCTCGCCCATGTACATATACCAATGGAAGCTTCGGCGAGTGTTGCCCATAATATGAATTCTACTCGTTCATATATTTTTAACATAATAGTATAGAAATAAATATCATGACGTCACTATGACTTCAGAGTACAAACCACAAATTACTTGATACGTATATAAATTTATAATGTTATTGACCAGCTGATATCTGTATACCAATGATATCTATTATTTTAGTTTAGGCATAACGTAATCAAGAAGCAAAGTCATCTCATTTTATTTATGTATATTTCCCATTTACTTCAAAACAACACAAACCTATATCTACAGAATCCTGATAGTTCATGGTGACTTAATATGATTTTTTAGTATACAACTCACTTGCAGTGGTAATTTTGCTGATTTTCATGTACACTTGTTTTTCCTTGACAATCGTCCCTCCAATAAGTCACGGGCAGGTTTGCGCGGAGCGCGAGTAGCAAAGTCCCAGTGTAAACAGTAGTCTTTGGTATAGGTTATGTTTAAGGGTTCATTTTGTTTTTGTTTTTTGTCCATTATGCCAAAAAAGAAAGAAATTTGGCAACAGAAACGTTAACAGATAATTCTACACATCAAAATTTTAAAAGAAAAAATTGTTTGTCGGTCCACAATGTAGTTCGGTGTTCATCTTGGAAATTACCCACATTTTTATAACAAAATCATAACTCATAAGTAATGAAAATAAAAACTTCCACACAGTAAACCCATGTATTCCACAATATTAATAGTCATTATTTTAAATTAATACACTTGCAGCAAAATTACTCCTCAGCAAAACAACAAAAACAAACTTAAGTAAAGAAAACGCATACCCTCTAATAACTAAATATCACGTACCTACATGCATAATCTATCTCAAGTTGTGTTAGCCCTTGATAAAATATTTCCTCCTTTTATATACCTTTATCACATCATAAAATTATACCCATATTACATCCATTAGATAGTTTTCAAAATGATCCTCAAAGTCTGGTAGGCACGTGTGTCTATAGTGTTGTGTAAGGCCACAATTGCTCCACCACATGCTCTCCGTCTGCACCTCAACCACACCTGCACAGCCGCTCTTCCAGCGTAAGCGCCCCGCCCGCGCCTATTCCAGCCCCCGTCTCTACTGCTATGTGACCGTAGCTTAGGTGTGGTCAGACACTCGCTCGCAACCTTGTAAATTCTCTTCTATGAAACTCATTGCAATCGGTTGTCTGTGAGTGTAAATGTCATGTAGGTTAAAGTGGGTTACGATCTTTGTTACACAAAAACACCTCGATGCATTTGTTCTCTAACACAATTTTTGGAGCTCTATAACAACACGACACATCAGGCGTTTCCTCTCTTATCATTTCGCTCACAAGCTTTCTATCGTGTGTTCCTTTGTCAATTACTTTTTTCTATTGCTAAAGAAAGTGGAATCATCATACATACCAAACTTTTCATAAGACTTTTGCAACCCCTTTTCTTTGAGAACATTTTGTTGTATATTCCTCACATGGTCGGGAAGCGACGGGTAAGGCCTGACTCAACCTAGCAAACAACATTGGAGTAGTCTTCCTCACCCCTACAGCTGCTTCAGGTGCCCAGTTGTACATCTCCCACGGTTTTATATCGCACACCCTATGCCTCGCAGCCATACACAGGGACGACAAGAGCGCTGCTCAACACCAACCGTCGCTTCACGAGGAAAGGATTCATTATTGTTCTTTAAAAATTAATAAATTTTAACACATGACATAATTTGCTTTTTTGACATGTAGCTTAACAGCACACCACACAGAACCGTCACATGTTAACGGTGAACCAATTACTGTAACTAGTACAGTGGCTGAACAACATCTCGCCCACACGAATGGCTTCATCATCGCCTCTCTCACCTTGATGACGAAACGCTTGTTTTTTTTGTTTACCCTCATGTAATACTCCATAATAGTTTTTCAATATCCTCAAGCTATGTCTATCATGTTGTCCCTAAATTGTTGATAACAGAACTGTGTCGTCCGTTAACATCAATATTTGTAACACTCTTCAATGAATCGCTCTGGTGGCACTTTTCTGTAACAGTTTCTAATACACATTAACAACATTATAAATGTAGATCGTATTTTATTAATTTGTTCATCTATGTGTTCTGTTCTCTGTGGTTTCTGTGTTCTGTGTTGCTCGTGGAGTTGCACTTCGCGTGGTAGTCTTGAGGGTTATACTGCTGTGAATGGCGAGGAGATTGTGGTCCTTCACGACTGCAGGAGGTGTTTGTTGCTGTGAATTCGAGGAGCGTTGTTTCCTGCGCGACACATTCCAGATTGGTCGTGACCACATTGACTCATGGTGATCAAAAACGTGGACCATAATGCTGGTTTTGAAAATGCGTTGTCGTGTAAATCACGCTCCGATCGTGGTCCCTTGTTTTTGCAGTAATAGCAATACGAGGCAGGTGAGTGATTAGCGCGGACTGTCGTGAATGTAAGATGAGAGCGTTGTCTTTGACGATTGTTTGAGGTGAACGAGTGTTTGAGTTGAAAGGGAGACGATAAGTGCTTCGTGGTTGGTGGTGTTTGGTATGTGTAGTAGCAGCAGACAGCATAGAAGAATGTGCATTGTTTGAAAACACTAGTGACGGAAGAGTCCCTCAAAATTGGGAAAAGCAATGCAGATATAAGGTTCTCTGTCGAGCAAAAGGAAAGGTGTTGTATCAGACGTCTGGTTTTTGCTGTGGAAGGGTGTATTAGGACATATAAGTGTAGTATCCAAAAAGGTTCCGACAGCTTTTTTAGACCTTTTCCCATTTCATCAAGCCCATTCTGAGATTCCAGCTGTCTTAATCAATCTAATGTGACGTTATAAAATTGTTTGCAAAGCTGCTATGACTTGAATAGGTGTTCTTGCCTTTTGGGATGTCCTGCATGTCTACGAGAGTGATCAAGGATACCGGATTTCTGACTGCCACTGAATATTTATTGAATGTAGCTAATTCGTCATTTGTTCTTAATTGTGAGAATAAATCACTCTGCCAGGTATTGGTCCTGCAAGGCGTTAGACAAGTCAACAGCGGGACTTTAGTTAGCTGATTTTTGTTGCATCGTTAGTGATGTTTACGATGCGCGATTTTCGTCGTCAACGTCTTTCGTAGTATGTGAAACTGGAATATTGTTCCTGTGAATTTTTGGAAAGGGGAACCTCGTATACCGAGTGACTAAGTGTGGCGCTGGTGGTGGCATGGATGACAGGTGGAATTGTGAAGAAATGAAACTATCAGAGTATCACAACCGTTCATGGCCTATAATGATATAATAATAATAATATCCTAGATAGAGTACGTAGATATGGAATACGCGCGAGAACGTGAATAAAGTTAAATACAACAGTGTAGAGTTTGAGAAAGTGTTAGTGTATCATTATGGAACAAAAGCTATTTTGTAAGTTGTGGAGCATCCGTTTTATCACTTTTATGTAACAATAGAAAAAAGAAAATATAAAAAAGGACATAAATAAAGAGCGTTTACGCTCTAAAAATACAAATACCGTACCTCACGAAACCCATCAAAGTCCAAAGGGCAAGGTCTCAAACTGGAATACCTGTGGGCGGACTATGTAACCTCGCACAGCGTAGCGGGTATAACAGGTCAGGATCCCTACGGAGGTCAAGTTCGTCTCAGCACACAGTCATAAATTGAATAAAATACAGGTGAGGCAACCACCACAGGATCACAAGGGATGGCACTACCAAAATTGATACCAGAAAATGAATTATCACTCAAAGTAAGTCCAACTCAACTGGGTATAGCAAGCTATGTAGACACAAGCTATAGTTAGCAGAGAGCACAGGAATAAATAATAGTTGTACTTACGATTGTTTTGAAGCGTGATGGAACGGTGGAGGATTCTGAAACTGCACAGCAGCGTGAGAGAAGCAGGATGGTTGTGTAGCGGCGTGGAGTAAGGTGATGAACGTTGGTGGAGCTTGGCTGCCGGATGCCCTTGGAAGGAGATCTCGTATACCGTGGTAGGAGATGAATCAAGCTAGCGCGCGTGGGAGCGGAGAAGAGATGACTTTACCTCGCTTGCTGCAGTGTGGATAAAGTGAAAGTGATGTAGAATCAGCTTCGTGGTGATTGAGGAACAGCTATGGTGGATTCGTATGGCGGCCTGGTGGGAAGCCGTGTGGATGTGGTGGAGGAGGCGGCAGCGGGGGGGTTGTTTGGTGGAGGCTGGGCGTAGCAAGCGGTGGCGGTGAGTAGCTGTTTCCACACGTGTTATGAAGCCGATGACCCGGAGAGGCGGTTGATGTAGAATGATGTGGCGTGAGCAGCTTGAAGTCGTGTAGTAAGTCAGGCGACCGGAGTCACACTGGAGGCAGGTAGTTGGATTAGCGGCGCGGGAAGGTTCTGCGCTGCTGGATGAGGAGGCCCTGGGGAACGATGTGGCGTCATGGAGGTTAAGTAGTGTTTAACCTGTTACCAGAGACGACGCTGTCCACCATTTGTAAAGTGATTGGTATGTCACTTTTAGGGTGAGCAGAAACAAGGTCACTCTGCTTTGATAGTCGTTTATTAACTCTGGGTAAAGGTAACAGGTAACACGTCCCGTGTAAGGTGACTCCGGACTGGTGATTGTTCCTGCCGTGTTTGGCTGTGACTTGGTGACTGAAGACTGTGAGTTGCTAGTACAGATGTCTGTGTCTAAGTGGTCTCCCCTACAAGAGACTGTCTCCTTATAAGGGCCGCGATACTCAGAGACGTGACGGAAGAACATCTGGCGTAGGCTGAGGTCGAGTTTAAAAGATTATGTATTGCCTAGGGGTGGATTAGCCAGTGTACCAGACCCAACATCAACCTACAGAACACAGACACAAAACACACAACACAGACAATAGTTAACACGAGGTGCGGTCACACGGAACAATTTTTCTAGCATATTCTTTCTTTGTGCTTTCTTTCTAGGTGGTGATCTAAACCACGGTTTTTTACAGTCGCGTTACAAATCCTATTTTCCGGCTGGCTCCCCTGAGGGGCTTGTAGATTAGGCCCTACTCTCTGCTCTTTTTACCCAAGCCTTTTCTAGAATACTTTACCCCTTCAAGATTCTTCTATTGGTGGTCCTGTACCCTACTCAACTAAAAGAAATTTCCTTATTCCTTCTATGTTCCCTCTGCCACTCTATCCCTGATCCACGCTATACCTCCCTGCCACAGTGCTATAAAAGCCGCTCTCTTTTCCTCATCATACCTTGGACTACCATTAATACCGAGTGATCTACATTATTCATCTAGTCCTAACCCATACACATTTGACATATCCTGCTTCCTTCGTTTGCCATCTATATGTTCTACTATTGACCTCCAGAGATTTTCGTTCCTTGCTTTTAATAATAAACCACTCCCACGCTACCATCATAAAAGACCTCACCTTTGTGTGGTTCTTCCCCTTTGTACCAATTCAGAACTCTTCCCCATCCATCCTCTGTCTCCACATCTCCCTGCCTGCCATCTGACCTTGGTCATTCACCTTTCGCTTTAACTCCCCCTCACTGACTGGTGTAGTCCTATCTGTGAAAATCTGTAACCCACACTTCCTCTCCCACCGTCCTGCTTGATCTATCCCATTACTACTCTGTCTATCACCTCATAACTTTTCGAGCCCACCTGTTTTCAATCCAATTTTGTTTTTTTTTCTAAGCCTTGATTTGTAATTAGCCCTGACTTTCCTATTCTCCTCCGCAAAGGTCTCCACCCTGCTCTCCCCTGTCGCCTCCTGCTACATACCTGTTTTGCCTCTATTGCCAATCTCCTACCCTGTTCTGTACTACCTCTACTTGTCCAGCTCTCCTACCGTCCACCTCATACCTCTGCCCCATACATGAGGCTCGTACTACTCTGCCATGCCTTTCCATCACCCTCTTACTACCTCATACCTGTTTGCCCTACATCTGCTACACTCAAGCCTTCCCACCACTGATTTGCCTTTTCCTATTTTCTCCTCTGTTTCGTCCGTATCTGCTCCCTCCACTACCGTGATACCTAGGTATTATATGACTCGGGTGCCCCCTATCCTCAGGTCTCACCATTCCGCACTCCACCCTCATCTGCTGCCTCTCCTTCCTTTTTAACCAGCCCTGACTTTTCTCACTGTTATTCATCCCAATCCGTCCCCATTACTGTTGGCTACTATATGTAGCATCAGCCTGAAGTCCCAGTTTTGTTCTGTCCTCACTCATGAACAACTATGTCGTCAGATATAGTAACTGCGCAACTTTTCCTCCCCCCACCTTATCCCATAGCCCGAATTTCTCAACCTAATTGCTATTCCTCTGTATATAGCAAAAGTAACGTGATAACACAGCCCTGCCCTAACCCTCTTCGACTACCTACCCACTCTGTCTCTATTCCCCATCCTGTACACTGCCGCGTGTTTCCTCATACATACTATCTATTATGCTGACTAATTCTGTCACTAATCCCAATTCCTAGACAGTAGTTACAACAAACCCCTATTGACCCTATCCTCGCTTTTCAATGTCACAGAATGCAGTAATGTCTTCCCACCATCCGATTCATTTTTTCTATCACTGAACTAACTACGTAACCTGTTTGTTCCTCACCTCTCCTTCCCTCGAAAGCCATTCTGTTCCTCCCCATTAATTCTATTTTCTCTCACAACATTCACTAATCCTTACATTTGAGTACCCCCTGATATCTTTTCCCACCGTATCCTTTACTGCTATGGTCGATAATTTTATCAGAGCTTTCTACTTTGTGCACCCTCCCTTGTGTCTAGAGTAACCCTACCTCATTCCATTTCCTTGGCTCTCTTTCCTGCCAAATCTGCCCTAAAAAGCCTATACAACCCATCCACCATACCCTCACCCCCTTCTTTATACAATTCGTTTGGTATACATCCCTGCCTGCTGCTTTCCTATTTTTCAGCTTTTTTAAGTAACTCTTATTTCTTCCTTCTGAAATGTTCCATAGGCCATGCCCTCATCTATCTTCCTTTTACTCTTCCTATATTTACTTTCAGCCCTAATTCTATCTACCTTCTCAGATCATGCCCCCCAACCTCCTCCAAACTTCTTGATCTCCCTCTTAATAATCCTCAGGTCCGTTCACCACTTCGTCTCCCACAAAATTTCATCTACGCTACGGTTGCTCCTGTCTTCCTCTCCTCTAAAGCAAAAGTATACCAATCCCTACCCCTTCCTCACCCTTCTCCCTTATTTCCTCTACATTCCCTCTCCATGGTTTGCCCTAGCCTTCCTAATAAGCCATCTTTTACTTCTCTCTGTTTTTCTTGTGATACCTTATCCCATTCCTCCTCATATTCTAACCTGCCTCTATCTCCTCTACTCCTTTTTCGAGTCTCTTTCGTGCCTGTTATGCTCTTTCTTCCCTTCTCGCCCTCTTAATCTCCCTATTCCACACCTATTGCCCTTTTTTCCACGGCTCCTTTGCTTCACTTTTACCTATCCTTCTTCTAGTCTATTCCATCTATTGTCTCCCACAGACTCTGGGTTCTTTTCATCCACCCCCCTTTTCCTCCTTCCAACTACTGTTCAGTCCTCCTAAAATTTTCCCCAATTTGCCTGTCTATGTCCCCCATCTTTTGTTGTTCATTTTTCATAATTTCCATTCTCCCTTTGTTTTTTACTTTGTATAATTTAAGACTATCATGTTGTGGTCACTATTTATAGTCTACCAGACTCCTCCTTCATCTATCGCACATATCTGCAACCATCTTCCTGGCATTTTCATTTACTAGCACATAAAGCTATAGCTGTTCCCTCCCTCTCTCTGCCATGTTCTTACCCTCTGCCATTGTCGTATTTAGGAATTCTAAACTCTTTGCCTCACAAAATTTAAGAGTAGTATCCCATTCCCAGTTACCTCCTCCCCTATATACCTCTGTGTCCTTCATGTCCCCCATAACTATTATCTGGTCCTGTCTGTGTTCTGCTATATCTCCTATCTTGTTATATTTCTTCATTTTCTATACTAGCCCTCCTCTATCCCTCAACTGTCCATATCCAGACTACTTAAATGATCGTCCCCCCTTTTTCTTCCTCTTCTTTGTAATCTAATCTAGCAGCAAAAATATATTCGCTGCCCTCCACAGGTTCCTACATCTAGCTCCTCAACTCTATACCTGCATCCTGCCTGACATAACCCCACCCCATCCATTTTCTAGGATTCTGCTCTACATCTTATTTATTTAAAGTGATACCCCTCTGTCTTTACATTTATCCTCTCCCTAGAGGTGGGCTTCCGTGACGCCTACTACATCAAACCCCATTCACTTATTCCCCGGAATGTTCCTCTAATTTGCCTACCCCCCAACCCCTTCATTATGCGTCCAAATCGCATAGAGTTTTTCTCTCTACACCCTTCCCTTGGTTCCATTTTTCTAACACGGTTCCTTCCTTATATCTTGAAGCCCTATGCCTCCCATTTTTCCCGTAGACCTAGTTTTCCCTGGCTAAGCCTAACCTAACAGCCTTCTCTAACTGGTCCCCGTACGGCATCTGTCCCCATCTTACTTAGGTGGACACCATCTCTGGTATACATCGAGTGCTTACCATAGAAAGTGTCCCACCCGTCCACAAACCGCAACCCCATATCCTTGCACAGCTCCTCTATCTTGCTATTTAGACTTAAGGCCCTCGACAGCCACTCCTGACCCACATACTCCCTAGGGATCACACCACAAATCACCCCTACTTACACCCGGCAACACAAACGCGGCCCAAACTCGGATAAAATTGCGAGTTCTAAGAGAGAATAATGAACACGAGCAAGTTCGTGTTGGTGACAATATTCTTGCCAGAATATTGTCACTAAATTCCCACCACAAACGCATATTATTTGTCATTTATTTTTAATGCACACTCTAATTCAATATACATAAGCTGAAATACATAGCTACATAGTGGCAAGAACCGATTACAAGACGAATTGTGAAGCCCTGTACACTCTTGTACGTGTTTTTAAACGATTTGAAGGATACAAAACACCAAGAAAAATTTAAATGAGTTATGGCTGGTATACATTTTCCTTGTTGACGGTCTATTAATAACAATTTTTTTTAGGGGATACCAACTTATTATTGATCACTTTGATGTTGAATGTTGAATGTTATATGTCTGATACACAAGAATCCATTTCAATCATTCACCACCCTATTTGTGAACCGGTTTCTCCCTATTTCTCCCTATTTTTCCAAAGACACTTCTTCAGATACATCTTGAGAAGCCAAATTGCCATTCAATTATTGCTACCTCTGAAAGTCCGTGTGACCAAACACGGCAAGGTGTTGCCTTTGCTGAATATTGCAGCCTGAATATTGACGGAAAAGTTGCTCATGTGACCGCGGCTTAATATAATACTATTCTACATAAAAAGTAAGAAGAGGTGGAGAGCCTTGCCTGACGCCCCGTGATGCTGTCAGTACAGCAGAGCCGATGATATTTCTCGGTGGTGTGGTACATGGCCACCACCGCCGCCAGCATTACCGCCCCGCATCCCAACCCTTTCATCACCATGAACAGTTTTTTGTCTGGAACATTTATCATAGGCTTTTGTGAAGTCTACAAAAACCACAAACAATCTAATTCTCTTAAGCCTAGCTGTGTTGGTAATAAGTCTGAGCATCACTATATGTTCCATACATCCACTTTTCCGTTGTGCTCCCGCTTGCTCTCTATCGGGTTTGAACCACTGACTCAAGCGATCGCACAAAACCATATCGTACAATTTGGCAATGGCATTCATGACACTTATTCCACGATAGTTATTATGATTGGTTTTATCTCTTTTCTTAAAAATTACAAAGATTTTTGCTCTAATTCATGCATCATGAAATACTCCTGACATAAAAACGTTGTTGAATAAAGTGGTAAGGGTAAAAATCCTCTGAGCTGGCAATAGTGTGAACACACCTGTGGGAATATCTCTGGCCAACACGCCTTGTCAACTTTCATCCTTCGTATCTGATTTTGTACCTCTGAGGGAGATATGGGTTCGTCCAAGACAGGGATGCTAACATCTGTAGTCACGTTCGGTTCTTCATAATAAGTAGCTTGTGGAGGGTTCAGTACTTCCTCAATGTGGTCCTAAAATCTGCATCACTTGGTATAGTACCATCACCATAAGCTGATACATCATAGTCACCATTCCAATTAATGACTTTCTATACCCTTAAATCGTCCTCATCCTCCAACAGCCTGTCCCATCTCCCTTAATCCATGCCATCTACACGCACTATCTCCTCATCCTCGGTAACACTGCCCTTAGCTTCTGCTCTTCTGCTTCTGCAAAGCTTCTGAGAAGTTTCTAACAAAAGAATTTAAATCATCATCCCGTATGCATGACATTTGTTGTATGATATTTCTCAAAAAGCTATCCTTGTTGATATTATAGTACTTGAGAGGCTTTTCGATCAATCTAGACCTCCTCGCCATTCCAAGCAGTGCTGCGTGCCTCCTAGTGACGTTGCCCGAACAAGTAGGTTACCAAGGTTAACCCCTGTGCTAGTGACTCTCATAGTTATCGGGGCATGGTCAGAAGTGAGGTCACTATGATGCATCACAGAAAAATAATTAACGGAGTCTAATAGCTGGGGTGATACAATACACACATCTAACTCAGAGATCCATAAATCACGTTTGCGGTACGTCATGCATGTAA
>JACEEZ010015872.1:22500-24065 GCA_016584305.1 Chionoecetes opilio
GAGATGTAAAGAGATCATTGAGTTATTGCAATATGACAAACACAATTGGATCATCTGTGTTGACCTTAAAATGGTGTCCTTCCTTCTTGGTCAACAACGTGGATACACAAAGTATCCTGCTTTCTCTGTATGTGGGATAGCAGAGCTCGAGAGAAGCATTGGGTTCAGACGAATTGGCCTCCGAGATCTGATCTTAAACCTGGAGATCCTAACTTTGTACATGAGCCACTTGTTGCCAGGAAGAAATAATATTCCCACCTCTGCACATAAAACTAGGTCTCATGAAACAATTTGTAAAAGCTTGTCAACTGATGGCGACTGTTTGAAGTACATCATCTTGGCATTTCCTGGACTGTCAATTGAAAAAATCAAGGCCGGTGTGTTTGATGGTCCACAAATTCGACAGCTCATCAAAGATGAACATTTCAACGGTACTATGTCAGACCTTGAAAAGAATGCTTGGCTATCATTCAAAGACGTCGTCAAGAACTTTCTTGGAATACACGTGCAAGTAATTACACAGAAATTTTCAGAAACTATTGGAGAGCTACAAAGCGCTGGTTGCAACATGAGAATTAAAGTACATATTTTGCATAGCCATCTTGCCAACTTTCCGGAAAATCTTGGTGCTGCTAGCGACGAGCAAGGTGAACGATTTCACCAAGATTTGAAGGTTATGGAAGAACGTTACCAGAGTAGATGGGATGTGCATATGATGGCTGACTATTGTTGGAGCATCAAACGCGATAGTCCTCAAGTTGAACACTCCAGACAAAGCTACAAACGTAAATTTTTACCTTAACCTGCACACAATTATAGCCTTATCCTTTCTAAAAACATGATAATGTTAAATAAACATTCTATTCATGCCTATTTTCTTTTCATTTTTTCATTGTATGTTAACATTTGCAACTTTTTATAAAATAAGCACTGTTTACTGTTAAGTACAGTATTTTTCATATTTTTTAAGAAAACGACAATCCTACAGTTCAAAAACTTGACGTGATAGAGAAAAACTGAGATCAGTTTTGGATTCAGCACCCAAAAATTACTTAATAACAAGTGTCAGACCTAACTCAACAAAAATTTGTTCCCCAGTGATAATCCTAGTTAGTGATCGCAGACAAATATTTATCACTCTTATGTTTTAATTACATGAATATGTTTGTTGTTGTGTTGTCTGTACTTCCTCTAACAGCAGCCTTCCATGACCTGCCTCCACCTGCCTCGCCTCGCCCCCCTTCAGAATAACGACCACAACAACGGATTTTTTCTTTTTTTTATAGTAAGATCAGCGGACAGCCAATAAAAACTAGATTTGGCTTCTGCCGTGCTTTCTAGCTCTTTATTTTACTCATCATGCCTCGCAGTAAGCGAAAAAATCTTTTGAAGGCTCGAGAAAGAGCTCTAAGCATGTCAAAACTTGAGCTATTGAAGAACAACAGTGGTGGTGGTGGTGGTGAGTTCATCAACACCACACCTGTTGTACAAACCCAACGCTGACCAAGTCTCGGACGGCTGTGGAAGAAAAAAAAGTCATCATCAACGAATACTAACCAGACTAC
>JACEEZ010015874.1:5000-10000 GCA_016584305.1 Chionoecetes opilio
CCTAAGAAGGGTGACCGTTCTAATCCTTCAAACTACCGTCCTATAGCTTTGACCTTCCTGCCTTTCTAAAGTTTTTGAAAACTATATTAATAAGAAATTCTTAAGCATTATCTGCTCACAATCTTCTATCTGATCGTCAGTACGGTTTCCGTAAAGGGCGATCTACTGGCGATCTTCTAGCTTTCCTAACTGAATCTTGGTCATCCTCCTTTAGAGGTTTCGGTGAAATTTTTTTTTTGCCCCTTTAAAATATCAAAAGCTTTTGATAGAGTCTGGCACAAATCTTTAATTTCCAATACCCTTCGGTTTCTATCCTTCTTCCCGTACCTTCATCTTAAGTTTTCTTTCAAAGCGTTCTATGGGAGCTACTGTAGACGGACATTGTTTTTCTCCTAATCTATCAATAGTGGTGTTCCCCAGGGTTCTGTCCTATCACCCACTCGCTTTCTATTATTCATTAATGATCTTCTAAGTCTAACTCAAAGCCCTATCCACTCCTACGCTGATGATTCTACCCTGCATTTTTCAACGTCGTTTAAGACGTCCAACTCAACAGGAACTAAGTGATTCACGGAGAGATGCCACCGAAGCGCCTAACTTTTGATCTTTCTATAATTTCTGATTCGGGCAAAGCAAACCTTGTTTTTTTCAATGCCTCAAAAACCCAATTTCTTCACCTATCTACTCGACAAAACCTTCAGATAACTATCCCCTCTTATTCCAAAGACACTCAACTGTCTCCTTCTTCTACAATGAACATTCTAGGACTATCCTTTTCTAAAAATCTGAACTGGAAACCCCACATCTATCTCTTTCTAAAACAGCTTCTAAGAAGTTAGGTGTCTGTGGCGTCTGCGTCCTTTTTTTTCTCCTCCCAATTGCTTGCTCTCTACAGGGGCCTTATTCGCCCATGTATGGAGTATGTCTCACATGTTTTGGGGGGGATCCACTCATACAGCTCTCCTAAACAGGGTTGAGTCAAAAGCTTCTCGTTCATTAATCCTCTCCTCTGGGCTGACTGTCCCTTTAATCTTTAAATCACCGCCGCAATTTTGCTTCTCTTGCTCTCTTCTACCGTTATTTTCATGCTCACTGCTCTTCTGAACTGCTAAAATGCATGCCTCCCCCCCTCCCGCGGGCCTCGCTGCACAAGACTTTCTACTCATTCTCATCTCTATTCTGTCCATCTTCCTAATGCAAGAGTTAATCAGTATCTGTACTCTTTCATCCCTTTCACTGGTAAACTCTGGAACTCTCTTCCTGTTTCTATTTTTCCACTTTCCTATGACTTAAATCTTTTCAAAAGAAGAGTAACAAGACACCTCCCGAACTAAATTGGCTCACCCCTCTTTTTATTTTATTCTCTTACTGTCTTTTTATAGGGGCTGGCAACTAAGCGGGCTTTGTGTTACCCATTTTGTTGTTGCCCTTGGCCAGTTCTTGTGATGTAAAAAAAAAAAAAAACTACATGAGTCCTCCTCCTCCACCACCTCCTCCTACTGCTGCTTCTACTGTGAATACCGTTGCCACTACTACCACTAATATTTATACTTGTATTCTCTGACAGTGACATAGCAATGCGTCACTTTTATATTTAACAGACCCGTGTGTATATAGTAAAATATTTACTGGGTGGCACTGACGCAGTAAACTTTTATATCATATCTACTCCAGGCTCTTGTTATATCCCGCGGCTCCATATCTTCAATGGCGCAATAGAAAGGATGGATAATATGTCTCATGACTCTACGCCATTCGACAGCAGGTGAAAAAGAAATAGGAGAAAGAGTAGTATGGGAACCAATATCGGTAGTAAGGTAACGCAATAAATATAATTCTTCGTAACCCTAACCTAACTCAATCTAACTTTGACCTAATGAAACCTAACTTTTCCTACGTTACTATCTTCTTTACACTTTCTTTTCGATTACCGGCGATAACAAGCGGCAGTTGGCAGTGGACACAACGTGGGATTTGGTAGGCAGCCCCACCTAAGTAGAGTCATACAAAATAAGCCATTATGTCAATAATAAGTAATGACACTGAAACTACTCTCATCATTCTTTCTACTACAAATTTTACTACCACCACTTGAACAACTTCACTTGAGGTAGTTTTAAACTGAATTATGATGCATTTTCGTTCGCACTTTACCTTATCGCAAGAGTGTCAGCCAGCACACGGCCACCCCTCTCTCCCCCCTGCCCCAACCATGCGACCGAACCCCCCCCCCCCCGTCTGCCGCCTTAACCACGGGCACAGGGACAAAAACACCATCGTTAATCACCTTGCCTCGCCACGGACTTGTTATTGTTAAAACCCGATTCATATACACACATTCTCTCTCTCTCTCTCTCTCTCTCTCTCTCTCTCTCTCTCTCTCTCTTCTCTCTCTCTCTCGCCCGTCAGGGTGGCAAGGTTGGTAGGACGTGAGCTTGCAATGTGCAGAGTCCCTGCGCATTCGGTCAGCGGTTCGAGTCCGCCTAGTTCGTGCTGACGTGGCGGCGCTTTGTATAGTCAATAACCTTGTAGTTGGTACTTGCAAAGTGTCTAGATAGGATGAAAATCTTTATCTCCTATCTCTCTCTCTCTCTCTCTCTCTCTCTCTCTCTCTCTCTCTCTCTCTCTCTCTCTCTCTCTCTCTCTCTCTCTCTCTCTCTCTCTCTCTCTCTCAGCCACACACACACACACATTAATACACATGCGAACATATCATGCTTTAAAACTATTAGAGATGAGACACGAGCTTAGTGCGGCGTGAAAAGTATAAATTTTCCATTACAACAAAACAGAGATCTCATTACCGGAAAACAACAATTCTTTCAAAGTAACTTCACGCTGAGCCAATCCTGTTCATTAGACGATTGAACGATTATATTTTTTTTTTGGTTAATGATGCCTTATTTGAAGGTAGGAGTCAATCGGATTATTTAGTGGTGTTTTGTTTTATCATTTATTCATCTATTTTGCTAACAGTAAAGTCAGTGTGGCGAGACAGGCTTGCTAGATGCATAGAAGCTCACGACTGGAAATCTGCCTTTATCCCCAAGTAAACCTATATCCTGCTACGTAGCTCTGGGTAAATCCATAACTTAGAATGAAGCCAATACAGCATTCACAAAGCCCGCCTTAACATACAGACGTAACCAGACGCCACCATTAACGCCCTAGTCGGATGCATGTGTCGGGTGTTGTCCTGAGTGGATAATTGCCAGCACACGGAACACGGCTATTGTTGGCTTAATGTTTCCCCGCGACACAAAGAAGATTAGCTTTGTTTGAGCGGCGTGCATTAGGGGGCTTCGGGGTGTCATGCAATGCTCTCCCAGCCCTTCCCCAGCCCTGGTGAAGGCATGGCAGCATGGACGTTTATTGCACTGGTCTGGACGTTCGTTTAGGTGGTTGTGGTTGTAACTTCTTGACAGGGCTGTTAATACTGTTATAGGACGACAGCTATGACGAAAACTATGAAAGAATAATTACAAGACTTGGTAAAGACATTGTGCTGTGCCATGATTAATGCAAAGTGTAGAATCCTTTACCTTGCACATTAAATGCAATAACTATTTTGTTTTACATATATACCATCCGATAAAAATACATGTGGTGGTGGAAAACGTTATTGAAGTGAGTGGCAATCTTTCTGCCCATCTGGCAATCTCGTAAATCACCAACAAACTATTACTTATCCACTCGACTTCCTAAAACTGTTCGATATTCACATCACTCCCCTGGCCGCTCTACATCAACTCTTGCCTCTCCTCACAAATCAACTTTACCAGTCCCTCCCTCGCAGTCCTTCACCGCCTCGGCAACCCCGTCCATTTCCCCTACACAGCCAGCTCTAAAAGAATGGTGCTCCCAGCTGCTCCCAAAGTGGACAAGATAAGGAAGTAGAATCTGCAATGAGATCTGTTGGACAGTTATTAGTGACGTGAAAATGTTTATGGTCGAAGAAACTTTTAGAGAGTCAGTTTTACCAGACATGCGATAAGGCGTTTTACACTTATAGTTAAAGCTTCCCGATAATAGCTCACTGTGTTAGGATAATCATACTTTCAATACACTAACAATATAGCCAATTACAATGAATCATTGAAAATCAGTTTTTGTTTTAGCCTTAAACTTTATATAACAACGAAATCAAAGCACGTCAATAGTGATGTCGTGTATATAGGCGTTCAATGAATTGTTTAAAGTTTGTTCAGGAAATTTTATCACTTCTGCGAATTTCAACTTTTAGTACAGACTGGGAAACACTGCAGCCACTGGTTTGTCGGCTTCAGGTAAAAGTAATACAAAAGGCCTCGCAACAATGTTTTCAATTGCATATTGTTGGTCACACAAAATGTTTCGGCTGAGGACTCTACACAAAGGGGAAAATCCTTGAAGTATATCTTTCTAACTTGTAACGATGCATTGTCCCAAGCGTCCTGTTCCTCCACTACATCACAAGCATCCCAGGGAGGAGGTCACTTCACCACATAACATAACCGTGATAAGAATCCATGAATCATCGCGTAAAGAGGGCCATATTAATTCTTTTTATAGTTAATCACGCCATGAAATCATACTTAATTACGGCTCTTTAATGTGATCAACAAGCAGCGTTCTTCAAGTGGTCACGTCAGTGGTAAACGCACGGGAAGGGCTGAGTGGGGTGGGAGTGGGGAGAGCATTCTTCAGAGCAGGGGTCAAGGAACATTTGAGGTATTACCCAAAAATGTATTGATGAAAAATCATAATACCCAATCAAAATTAACACTGAAACATATCTCAAAATATCGTCTATATTACCTTACAATTTTCCAAGTCAACCCCATTTTGGGTAGTGTTCCCCGATACTTCTTCACAGCCACTCATCATGTTACTTCAGATAAGCAACACGGCCAGGTACAGTACCTCGTTTACGTCACTTGGCTGGGGTAAAGGAAGAGGCACATCGCACTGCAACACTCTGGCGCGCTACAGTGTGCCTTCGTTCATTATTACTGTAGCAT
>JACEEZ010015874.1:12500-44413 GCA_016584305.1 Chionoecetes opilio
GTGATCTTCCTAACCTTTTAATGTCAAATGACTTGCACTGCAAACAAAGTTCAGATTTCACAAAGGAAGGGGCAGGCAACTCTAGAGCGACGTACGGTAGCTCTCTCCTCATCCGTCCGGTCATTCCTCTCACACACACACACAAACACTTGGCAAAATGCACAGAAAAGAGAAGAGTAAGAGAAAAAGAACTGTAAAGTAGCTCATTAAATGTGATCTCACTTAATTGGTTGGGTATATGCAAGGTGTTTATAAACCATACTAAAAATACTAAGAATGAAAAGACTATAAGCACGCGATTTTTTCTGGGTTTTTTTCTGGAAACGCTGTCATTAGCCTGCCTGACAATCACTTCCCGGGAAAGTACTGTCCCTGCATGATAATGCAAGCTCGCGATCAAGACAGATAGATATCTCTTGACCTTGCTTCCGAGGATGAAATTCCGAGGATGGTTATATGAACGAGAACATTATTTCTGAATGGTGCCGAGTTTTGCAGACGCAGGATAGCATACTTTTATATATTATGTCATGACGCTATTAAAAAAAAAATCAATATAAATGCTGATTAATAACAGCATATGCTTGACAATGGTTCTTTCAAACTGTATACATATAGAGTGTCGGTGGAGAAGCGGTAATCAAATGTACGATAGCGTTGTGTGTGTGTGTGTGTGTGTGTGTGTGTGTGTGTGTGTGTGTGTGTGTGTGTGTGTGTGTTGTGGTATGTACGTGTATGTGTGTGTGTGTGTGTGTGTGTGTGTGTGTGTGTGTGTGTGTGTGTGTGTGTGTGTGTGTGTGTGTGTGTGTACGTGTATGTGTTGTGTGTGTGTGTGTGTGTGTGTGTGTGTGTGTGTGTGTGTGTGTGTGTGTTGTGTGTGTGTGTTGGACTGCATGTGTGTGTGTGTACGTGTGTGTGTGGGGGGGGGGTACGTGTGCGTGTGGGGTGTGTGGGTGTGGGTGCTTATCTGTGTGTACGTATGTATGTCTGTGTTTGTGTGTGTGTGTGTGTGTGTGCGTGTGTGCTTAAGCATTCATTTGATCCTATTCAACATCAACCTCTCTATTGAATTATGTCAATACTGGCAAACTACCTGAATGAACCTGCTTTACATTTACACAACACTCCAGCGAATGTTTGCCATCCTTCTAAGAACACTACACCTGCTCTTTCTCCATATCCCTCCCACCGCAATATCCTCTTCCATACCCAACCCATCATCTCCTTCCTGTAAGACTACAGGCGTTTTCTGCGGGGGATTTTTGGTTGCAATCGGAAAATTTTCGGTTGCAAACGGTCACAACAACAAAAAATGATTCCGGGTCGGGCCAATCATCTTCCCTGGATGGTTGAACAGGGATCGAAATTTGAGGAACCGAAAATTTTTCGGTTGCAATCAGGATCCCCGCAGAAAACGCCTTAAGTGTGGGACCAGAAGAGTTATGCTCACGTTATACAAACACTCAACCAAACTACTAATTATCCACGAGGAAATCACAGGTTTGTTGCGATGATCTGATGTTTGACTCTTAATCAATGTGTAAATGTTGGTCAGATTTTGTTTAACTTTGATTTGTATACATTTCATAAACAACGCCAATTTGTCGTATCAAAGAACATGCCTTGTATTTATATGTAATTTAAGTATTCAGTGAGAGAATTTGTGATATCCAAGTAACAACACCAATGTATTCAAGCTGTGCTGATTTTATTGAGTGCAGGATTCATCTTTGTTCAATTTATAGATTCCCTTTAGGTCAGCAAGCAAGTGGAGTGTCCCGCGCTGCTCATCAAGCACCGAAACCCGGGACATGACAGGCTGGTGAGTCACCTTGCTATAATCCTAACCATCTCGTCCACTCTTCCCGCGTAAAACTAAATGCAGGAGAAAAGGTACAATACAGCAAGCAACGAAACATTCAGAGACAAAAGTGTAACATAGCAGCCACCCAAAATATAGCACAGTGTCAATGATAAGACAGATGATAGGACGAAAGAAAGATTGAGATGGAGTGGAAGCACACATAAACCCTGAGTTGACACGACAAAACAAATACTACACGAATACAGGGCAATTAAAAACAATCAGAACCGTACAACGAAAATACTGAACTTATTCGGTAATAGCACACATATAACGGACTGGCAAAAAAAGTGTTGAAGCCGATATTTGTTATATAAAGGTCCGTAAAAGCGAGGGTTGTGTGTATACACTAAACTTTGAAAAAGTACTGCAGGAGCATCAGTGTATATACCTAATACGTTCGGTTTGGTGACATTAAGTAGGATTAGGTTATGGGTCAAGAGTGTTTCTGCATATAGGAAATACAAAATTATGAAACTAGTTATGAGAAATTGTATTTGTTGAATATGAATGTTAATCGTATTTACTGGCTACTTTGGTTGCAATTATCTGACCAATCAGTATTACACTGGCCCTTTGTGCATTAAAATCTGAGGTTTAAATACATTTTTTATTTTAGTGTATAGTTGGATTATTTGCTTCTGTTATTAATTTTTACTTGTCCTTATAAAACTTCTATAAAGGTACACATCAACAACATACTTTTTATAGTATTTGCATTTCCTTGTATATTTACCCTGTTTATCTATAAAGGTGGCAAATATCGGTAAAATTTAGGATGAAACTATGAACATGACTATTGTCATGTATGAACAAACACTCATAATGCTGTCTGTCTCTATTTCCTTTCATGGCAAGGGTTTAATCTGCAATAGTAACACAGTCTATGTTTCAGGTATGTATGTGCCGGTTGCATGAAGTGTTATCCGACCGAAGATGAAGAAGAAGACTCTGAGAGAAGGAGTGAGAGGGGGAGTAAATAAATAAATAAATATCTTATTTCCATGAAACATGGTTTTACTATCAAACTTACATCACAGATGTTCTATGCAATATATACTAAAAATGAAACTTCTTCTAAAAGTCACGCAAATAAAAAAAAATACATAAAAAGAAAGTCAAACGAAACATTAAAAGGAAATTAATTATAACATTAAACAATAAGAACTAAAAGTCACTTCAAATATCTTTAAAATACTACTAACATATGCAACTGCTATTTGATATGGGGAAACAAATTATAGTTCACTTAGGGTCAATTAAAAGTAAATTTATAAGTCAAGACTTAAAAGTGTAGACCTCCATAATTAATGATGCATGAAGGCAAATTGTTCCATAGTTAAGGCCTTTGTACAGTAATGGGTCTGGCACCAGCCTGTTCTGGCTCTTGACACATAAAGGTCTTTTAGCTGCCTTGTTGTACTGGCTGTATTTTCCCTGACAATGGAAAACTAGATACCACTCCGGATACAACCCATTGACAGCCTTATAAACAGCGAAACATTTTTCATAAATATATCGGTCTTTAATTGTTAACCACTTTAACTCTTTTATGATAGGAGTAACGTGATCCTTCTTTCTAGCTCCAATAGCTAGTTTAGCTGCAATATTTTGCAGTTTTAAAACGCTAAAAAGTAAAGTTGAGAAAAGTATTTGTTGAGTCCCATATACCCATACAGTAATTCATTAAGCTGAGAGAGAGAGAGAGAGATTAATTTAATGCCAAAAATTAGCCAAGAATGAAAAATAGCCCCATCTTCCAAGCAAAATATAAATCAGCCCAACCACCAAAGCGGAAAATCCCGGGCACTGGCGGGCAGATGATGGCCAGTTAATGAAATCCCTCATTATACCTGACCCTTGCCATCAGGTGCAGCAGTTAATAAAAAAATAAGTCACTAATGTGGAACTCGACCCACCCAGCCCCATATGATGTCCGTAGGTGCCCGCCTCTTTACCTTGCCCTATTAATAGTCCTTGGTTTATGGAGCAAAAAAACATTAATGTGAAGGATATGTGTTGTGATCCATTCACAATATCATCAGTCAGTTATCGTAACTTATTAATGGCTTTCATTCGACGGTACACTTTCGTCAGTGTGGTTGTTTTGTTTATAATTATCAGCTGTGAGCGCCGAGCGGGCGAGCCTCGAACACCACTGTCAGCCGTTCTGGCGAAGCACGAAAACGAGAGAGAAGCCGCAAGAAGCCGTAAGAAGCCGGCTTCTTACGGCTTCTTTCACCAAAATTCGCCTATTGGAATTCCAATGATCTGAAACCCAAAATGCCAGGGGTCGATGGCAGTTTTAACTCACTTTTTTGATAATAAGTTGGTCTACTGGAAAACAAAATATGGGCTTATTCCACTGCACTTAAAACACAAAAGTATAATATTAAGAACGATTTTCTTCTATATGTATATTGTATAGAAGCCTGATTCTGTAAAACATTGTATATAACCAAATAACCAAGTAAGTTATAGTTGAGGAGGCGAGGTAAATGCTACTCTATGATATTATATAGTCAATAACGTATGTTTAGAAGTTTTCTATACCTAGGCAGTCATATTTTCCTGTTATTATTGTGTATCAATCAGATAGAAAGCCTGGAAGTGCAATGAGTCGACGCTTGAAGTGGCAATGTTTTGATTCAATCCCCCCGCCAAAATCCCCCCGCCCACCACTCCCCGCCGCGGCGTGTCGCCCCCAAAATTATAACCACATTGCGCAGAAACAAGCCGTTTCGGCATTCTTTCTTTTTCGTTTTTCAAGGCATTGCTTTTGTTTTTTTGACAAGCGTTGCCAGACGCAGCAGTACTGTCTTAAAAAAAGTTGAACATCGCCCAAAATTTCACCCAAATTCATGTAAAAATATATTAAGCTTTGCTACTCGGGCGAGAATTTGCTTTAAAAGATTAAGAAGTTCCATCGTAACATGTCATCCATAAAATTAGAGAAAAACGAAGAACATATTTTTGGTATTCAGATGGGGTGCTCCATTTTTATCCAAAATTTAAATTTTAAAAAAATATTAGTCGGGGAAACCCAAACACAGTAGCCCAAACCCTTTGATTTAAAAACTGCCAGCGCCCAAAGGGCTTTCTCGGTTTCAGATCTTTGGAATTACCCGTTCCGGGAGGAAGGGCTTTTTCAAGCCCCGAGTGATATAACTTCTTAGCCCAAAATTTTTGAGAGCTATACAGATTTTGGGAAATTTGATCATTTTCAGGTCCGACCTCATTTACAAAAGGAAAATCAAAAGCGGGGTGTGTTTGGCAACAAATTAAAAATAAAAAAAAAAAGCACATTTTTGTACACACTCTGAAAAAGGAAAAAAATGGATGATGAATATTGCAAGATCTAGTGAAGTTTAAAAGTAAGAACTTTGAATAAGAAGAACAAGAAGTAATTTAAAGATGATATTGGTGAAATACAGAACTTTTCATATCCCAGCGGTAAAAAAGTTTACGCTAAAAGGAAAATTTTGGAAATTATGACTTTTTGATTTACTTTTCATATGTGTTTTGGTGTGTGTGTGTGTGTGTGGTATCATTTAAAAAATTGTTGCATTCACGAAGACAATAATCAGGGTTTTTTTATTAAACGGCTGAAAAAGATTTCTTGAACACCGTGAGGAATATTATTTTCCTACCTCCGTGGGGGTTAAAATGTTCCCAAACATTTTTCTTAAAGAGATACTAAAATAACAAAGATTCAAAAAGTTTCAATCACAAAAGTAGTTTGATGATTTGACGCATTATTAGTTGTTTCAGGCAGTCAAGACACGCCTAAAAAACAGGATTTAAGAAAGTGACCGATGATCAAGATTAGTTAAATTTTTTCCAATCTATTTAGTTGAAAGAAAAGACTGCACGCCAGGTGGTGGCCGAGCCTCGCCTCAGGTCTTTAGCGAGGCTGGTTGTGAGGCGGGGGTTTTATTTTTCGCCACCTTATCACCCGTTGGGAAAAAAAAAGCGAATAGTTTCAGCCATAAAACAAATATATTATGAGCTACAATAATAATTTACATTCCCGAGTGAACCCAAATCGAATTTTTAATCTTCCAGCGTCTCTCATAAAATTTCTCGAAGTTGCGAATTTTCCCATTATCATGCTTGGCATATTGTGCTCTTCGCCTGGTCTTTCCAAGGATAGTATATAGGGATAGGGGGGGGGGGTTTTAAATTTTGGGGGACGGACGCTGCGCCATCTTCGGGAAAATGAATCGAAACACACCAGCTTTTTAGGGTGTCTTAAGTATTTCTTTTTAAGCACCCCATACCTGCCTTTTCGTTTTTCCCCTTCCTTTCTTTATTCCCAAATTTCCCTTTGGTCTTACCCATGCAAGCCGGACCCGCGACCCCCAGTTTCACCCTCCCGAAGCGACCCTGGGCTCATATGACCGATTTTTAGAGAAATTGGGGGACCTCAAACACCAATACCCCTCATCCCCTTACTAAAGGGAGACGTAACTACCCAAAAATGTCAGTGAAAAATTCCCGGGAGCGAACGGGAGTCGAACCGGCAAACCCACAAAGGCGCCCCAACGCTCTATCCCTAAACCATCGTGGCGGTTACGCCTGTAGCACCGTGTGTTGGTGGGTGTGTGTGTTTGTGTGTGTGTGTGGTGTGTGGTGTGTGTGTGTGAAATTACCACTTGTATTTACCTATTGTGTTTTACGGGCCTAAACCACTCGTGGTTGCCCGTCTCCGTTTTATATTTACCCAGTCTTTCTTTCAATTTTTGCACTTAGTGCCGATATCACTTCATTTTTGTCCATTCCAAACTTCTACTTCTATGGGGAAGGTACTTCTTTGTGTTTTCGAATCTCTCTTTTCCTATTTTTTTTGTATGTCTTTTTTTGTGTATCGACCTTCTCTTTTTTTTCCATCAGATCTTCATTGTCGTTTTTTCCTTTTGTTATCAGCTTGAAAAATTTTTATTAAACTCCTCTTTCCCTCTGCTCAAGTGTTGGTAAAATTTTTTTTTTCAACCTTTTTCCCCAAAGAAAGGCTGAGAAACGTATAGAAGAAAATCTAGCTTGGTACCATCTTTTTAGCCATTCTCTGTATCCCCTCCAAAATTTTTTACATCTTCTTTTTTTATGGGGCCTACAAGGCGCAATTCCATCTACACGTACGTGTGTTTGCTGTGTGTGTGTTTTTCACTAGTTGTTTTTCACTAGTTTTATTTTACAGGGCCAGAGCAAAAGCTCGTATGGCCCCCTCTCCATATCAACATTATTTTCATTTATCCTTAGTGCTTGGTTTTTGACCCAACCCGCACCCCCAGAGCAGGGCACAACCCCGGCTAAAACCCGGGCCCATTCCTGTGGGTGGACAGGGGGCCCGGGTTTTTAAGGGAAAAAAACCCATATGTTTCCGCTCCGCCCCCCGGGGTCCAACCCAGGCTTCTCGGTTGGAAACCCAGCGTTTCCCTACCTACGGAGTACCCTGCGGGGGTTTTCTAACCGCGTGTGTGTGTGGTGTGTGTGGGTTGGTGTGTGTGTTTGGGGTGTGTGTGTGTGTGTGGTGTGTGTGGTGTGTTTTCACCCATGTCTTTTTCCCAAATGAGTTTTAACTCGCGATCGCCGGGTTTTACCCTCCCGGGGCGATTGGACTCATTATTAAAGTCTTTTGGGAATGCTGGGGCCTCACACACCCCAAAACCACATCCCCCTTTCTCAAGAGGGACAGTAAAACCCCCCCCATTTGTCAGTGAAAAATCCCCCTAGCAGTGAGGAATTTGAACCACTATCACAGAATGGGAAACCCGCGGCTATCCATTTACCATCGTGGGGGGTTTACCACGTCGTTATCGTGGGTTTTTTTTATGTTTGTTGTGTGTTGGTGGTGTGGTTTTTGGTGTGGTGTGTGGTGTGTGTGTGTGTGTATGTTTTTGGTGTTTTTTGTGTATTGTTTTTTCTCTATGTAACAGCTAAATGTACAAAACATTAACAGTTGTATAGAATTACCTAAGAGTCTGAATACTTTATTTTTTTTAAAAATATCAGCCTATGGGGCCTGTGACAGTATCCCTCCGGGCGGGGTGGGTAGGCCCCGGTGGTCTATTTGATGGCAGTGATGGCTGGCCCTTGCCGTGGGGCGCAGGCAGGATTTTTTTTATAGTGGGGCCCGTGATTGGCAGAGGGGCTCAAACTTCACTGGACGGCGGCGCCCTGATAATCTTGGACTTCGGCGGCGCAGCAGTATTAATTATATATAAAATATATATATAAAAATTTTATATTTGATGTTTCAGGGGGAAAAGACACTCGTCTAATTGGGGTTTTTTAGCGCAAAATTTCGCCAAGGACTTGGCATCACAGGCTAAAAAAAAGTTAAAAAATTTTAAAAAATATTGTTGCTAAAAAGGAACATCTAAAAAATTAGTTCAAAAAAACAATAAAATATTCTATATTATCTAAAATTTTAACTAGTAAAAAAAAAATATTTTTAATTAAAAAGGACCTTGGGGGTTGCTGTCTGATTTTGGGAGAGGACGAATGAAAACTATTTCGTGGGTGACATTTCGCTTTGGGGGTGGGGCGATCGAACCGAGAGTCGGCAACGAAAAAAAGTGGTAGTCATTTGGTATTTATTGTGTGAAATGACTTGGGTTTTTTAAAATCAGGGACAATCTTTATGTGTTGCTTCTAATAATTTTGGTCACTAGGGTGTGTGCCCTTTGGTGGATCTAAATCTTCATAGAAAAAGGGGGATCTAAATCATGGAGTGTGACGGATTTCAGATTGCGAAGGGTTTAAAAAATGGGGGCGACCAACGGCAGAAAAACTTTATGCTCAGAAAGCCCAAAAGGGGGAGATTTCCCCTTTTCGTCTCGCCGAAATATCAGGTTTTCACTAGAACATTTTAACGAGCTGTAACCCCTAGATACGTCGGCGAGACGACAAGGAATCTAACCCTTAGCTTTCCCGAGCATAAAGGTGTTTTTTTTGCAGTACGGTCGACCCATTTCTTCAACCTTCCAATCTGCAAACCCCTCACACTCACATGATTTAGTCACCCTTTTTCTATAAAGAAATTTGATCCCTTTCCAAAGGCACACTACCCTCGTGACACCCAAAATTTTTAGAACTAACACATCAAGTATTTTTTCCCCGATTTAATAACCAAGTCATTTCACACCAACTACATATACTCAAATGACTACCACTGTTTCGATTGCCCGACTCTCGGTTCGATCGCCCCACACAAGCTGAAATGTCACCCACGAAACTAGTGTTCATTCAGTCCTCTACCAACTCAGACAGCATACACACCAAGGTCCGTTAAGTACAAACTATATTTTATTTACTAGTTAGTAATTTTAGATAATATAGGAATATTTTATTGTTTCTTAGAACTAATTTTTTAGATGTTCGCTTTTTAGCATTACAATATATTAAATTTTTAACTATTTTTAGCCTGATGATGCCAAGTGCCTTGGCGAAACGTTGCGCATAAACAACCCCAAGTATGACGAGTGTCTTTGTCACCCTGAAACATCAAGATGTATCAAATAAGAAAATCAATTATATATATATATATATATATATATACAGGAATGAACATAAGGAAATAATGTGTAAATAAACTACTGTTACAACAATAACATACCTGATCAGTGGGACACGTGTGCCTGCCTGGAGTTGCATATCCGCTCTGTTAGGAGGGACAGTTGACAGACACACTCTCATTTCCTCTTCAACAG
Organism: Chionoecetes opilio; assembly: GCA_016584305.1. Classification (NCBI taxonomy): domain Eukaryota; kingdom Metazoa; phylum Arthropoda; class Malacostraca; order Decapoda; family Majidae; genus Chionoecetes; species Chionoecetes opilio. Next base: position 22,077 of record JACEEZ010015874.1, read on the forward strand.
CCAGCAATTTATTCCTTTTCTTAGTTTTTATATTTGTGAGGGCTGAGAATCCCAGTTCACACAGATATGAGGTTGAAAATTTCAAGAGTATTTTCTGGGCCCTTTTGGATATATGTGGGTGTTCGTTTTCCATTTGAATCCAGAAGCTTTCTAATGTCATATCCAGATATTGCAGTTTTAGTGTGCGGTCATTACGGATGTTGATTAGTTCCTCTTCTTCAAGGATGCTAAGTTGTGGCTTGCTCAAGGGATCGTGAACGAATGGATTTATCAGCCAGTCATAACTTTCAACAGATATATTTGGGAAATATTTGTCTTTGTTCCTTCCTAGGCTTTCACGGTGCTGCTTAATGAGTGGAACAATGTCTGTATATTTAGCTTCAGCAGTCTTTTGAAACATGTCAATCTTGCCTTCACTCACCCTTTCATTCCAGAGCCTAATTTTTTCTACCAAGGCTTTCATTTTGTCAGAAGATGTTATCATATTTTCATTTCTTCCTTGCATACTTGCATTAACCTTGTTCAGGTGTTCAAATAAGTCTGCCAAGTAGCATAATTTTGCACTCCAAATTTCATCAGCAAGTAATTCTCAGAATTCAGTTTTCTCCTCAAGGGTAAAGAAAAGGACCATTTCCTCTCAGTTCATGCACCCGGGATAACACTTTGCCTCTTGATAACCACCGGACTTCTGTGTGGAGGAGAAGACCTGCGTGAGGAGATCCCATTTCTTCACAAAGAATGGAAAATAGTCTTGACTGCTTTGGTCTGCTTTTAAGAAAGTTTACCATTTTCACAACATCATCAAGAACAAACTTTAATTCTTGTCCGAGTGTTTTAGCAACAAGAGCTTCACGGTGCAAGAAACAATGGGTAGTAATCAAATCTGGGTTCTCCTTCTTGACTAAGGACACAAAACCTTTTACCGATCCCACCATGGATGGACAGCCATCTGTGCAAATACCTACACATAATTTCCATGACAAGTCCTTTTCTTTCAAGTATTCTGTCACTGTAAAAAATATCTCCTGTCCTGTGGTTTGCACCAGTTCTTTGCAGCACAAGAAATGTTCAGTTATTTTGTTATCAGCAACATAACGGATGAACACTAGTAACTGAGCTTTTCCTCCAATGTCTGTTGATTCATCCGCTTGTAAAGCATACATTTTACCTTTCACGAGTTCACACACACTTTTTTCAATATCACACGACATGTCCTTGATTCGTCTACCAATCGTGTCGTCGGAGAGGGGAATTTTTTTCACTTCCTTTTCAGTGTCATCCCCAAACAATGTTTTCACCACAGCACAGCAAGCTGGAAGGAAATATGACTCTGCAATTGAATGGGGTTTCATTTGTTTTGCTGTATGCTCTGCCACTAAATAGCTTGCTTTCTGTGCCTTTTCTGCCACCTTCACCTTTTTCTCAAACCCAAACCTTTGTTGTTTGTTATCTTTCAAGAGTCTTTTAAAGTAATCTATAGGCTTCTGAGAGAGATGATTATGTTTTGTTGTTAAATGTCTCTTCATTTACATAGGAGTCATAGATTCATTTGATAGCTCAATGCCGCAAACAACACATTTTGGCTTTGGACCATTTTCATCATCACAGCAAGTGAACCCAAGTCCAAGATAACTGTCGTTATACAGGCGAAATGACTTACTGCGGTTACTTTTGCTGGCACGTGTCTTCGTTTTGACCACGCTCAGACCTAGATGACAAAACTCACTTTCATCTGTCACTTCTCTTTGCCCGCTCGGACCTGCACGACTACGGTCACTTTCAACTGTCACTTCACTTTGCCAGCACGGACCTGTACGACTATGCTCATTTTCAACTGTCACTTCACTTTCTTCACTTTCCACACTAGGGTCTGGACGAGAGGACTCACTTTCAACAGTTATTACTGTTACTTTGCCTTCGGTGCCTTTGACACATTTACGCTTTGATTAATGATCAACTGCGACTTCACCGCTATTGCCTTCAGTACACTTTCGCTTTTTAATGAGGTACTTATCCTTTTTTTAAGCTTGGACCTCATTAACACCACAACAGCGATACTTACTGAGGCTCACGGCTACACTGACCACCGGAGGTGCCTACCGAACGCTCTGCCTACGTGTGTTGCCAAATTAAACATGTTATTTATCGATCAGGGTTCACGTAAATCACGTCAAACAGTCAAACTTGCATAAAGCCTACTGATATACGTATGCATCAGTTTCTATTCATCATCCTTTTTCCTTTTATATGTCGCTAAATACAATTCACATGAACGTGTGATAAAACTAGTAAGTTGGTAACTCAGTAACGCCAGCAGGCTGCGACTCAGACTGGTACAGTACAGGGAGGTCCCGAAGATACGAGCAGTTAGGTTCCACCTGGCATACTCATAAAGCGAAAGCTCGTATAACGAAACACATAACTAATGGTAAAATATAGGTTTGGTTCCAGGTTCCAGGTATAGGTTTTATCAATTTAAAAAAAAAAAAAAAAAAAAAACAACAACATATTTTTCAACCTAAAATAAACTATAGCAAATACAACAAACACACAGCGTCTATATTACCCACACTGTACTACCTATTCTGTAGAAAAAGCATTCTGAAAGAGAAAATAGCACACAAAATAACATAACTGCACAATAACTAAACATAAAACATGCATAACAAGCAAAAAAGACGTTACAATGTATGGGACGCCACGTTATACAAAAGAAGGTAGTGTAGCGTTTCCAAGGTTTGGGCCCCACCCCACACCTGCTAATTACCCCTACAGGTCAGGCCGCGCCATATGCTTAAGTACCCTTCAGGTCACGCCTTGCTAGGGGTGACCTGACTACAGTCCCAAGGTTGGGGCCGCACACCTCTAATTACCCCTAAATGTCAGGACGCGCCATATGCTTAATTACCCTTCAGGTCACAACTTGCTAGGGGTGAGGGTCAACCAAATTCCCCTTTGTTTAGCCTGGGAGTGGTAGGGCGCGCATTTTGAACTTGATAATTTTACTCACCCCAGTTTGAATGTCCTATCGTTGGATTTTCGAAGTATTGTGTATTGGTGGGCCGAAGGCCCACCAAACACAGACTCTCCAGATAGCCCCTTCTAACTTTCCTGAAATCATGGATGTAGAAATGTATGTATTAACGCCTTACCCATCACCCCCCACCCATTCACTCACCCATTACCCATCACCTCCACCCATTCACTCACCATTACCCATCACCACACACCCATTCACTCACCCATTACCCATCACCCCCCACCTATTCCCTCACCCATCACCAATCACCCCCCACTCATTCACTCACCATCACCCCGCACCCATTACCCATCACCCCACCCATTCACTCACCCATTACCCATCACCCTACATCAAAGTTTCTCAATTCTCGCAACCCACATTTTTTTTTCACAATTCTCGCTAATAGGTGCTAAAAAAAAAAAAAAAAAGTGATCGGATCATATTATAAGTGGGCTTATAATGTGCCCCTGGTCGAGTTGGTTCCAAAACTGTGCCATAGATGAGATTGTGCCACGGGGGGCGGCACCTATCGCGGACATACACACAGACACTTTCGCTTATATTATATAGATACAGAGAGAGAGAGAGAGAGAGAGAGAGAGACGAGGAGAGAGAGAGAGAGCGAGAGAGCGAGAGAGCGAGAGCGAAGAGAGCGAGAGCGAGAGGATAGAGAGATAGAGAGATAGAGAGAGAGAGAATGTACTCTATTTGTAAACATATTTACCAACAGTGAAGGCGGCTCACCAATAAGCCACATCTGCGACACACACATAATGAAATCCCGTCCAACCTAACAAAACTACAAATGCATCGCAGAATCTTGCGCTGTAGATCTACTGATTAGAGTAAAATTACAATGATTCACACAGGAAAATAACATTTATCTCTTTTCTGAGATAATCACTCCCCCCCATTCACTCACCATTACCCATCACCACACAACCCATTCACTCACCCATTACCCATCACCCCCCACCTATTCCCCACCCATCACCATCCCCCCCAACCCATCCCCCCCCACCCATTCACTCACCCATCACCCCACACCCTTTACCCATCACCCCACCCATTCACTCACCCATTACCCATCACCCACATCAAGGTTTCCTCAATTCTCGCAACCCACATTTTTTTTCACAATTCTCGCTAATAGGCTGCTAAAAAGAAGAAGAAGAAAAGTGATCGGTCATCTTATAAGTGGGCTTATAATGTCCCCGGTCGAGTTGGTTCCCAAAACTGTGCCATATGATGAATTGTGCCAAGGGGGGCGGCACCTATCGCGGACATACACACAGACCCTTTCGTTATATTATTATAGATACAGAGAGAGGGGAGAGAGAGAGAGAGAGGGGAGAGAGAGGAGAGAGAAGAGAGAGAGAGGAGGGGGAGAGAGAGAGGCGAGAACGAGAGAGAGCGGGAGAGCGAGAGCGAGAGCGAGGGAGCAAGAGAGCGAGAGAGCGAGAGAGAGAGAGAGAGAGAATGTACTCTATTTGTAAACAATATTTACCCAACAGTGAAGGCGGCTCACCATAAGCCACATCTGCGACACACACTAATGAAATCCCGTCCAACCTAACAAAACTGCAAATGCATCGCAGAATCTTGCGCTGTAGATCTACTGATTAGAGTAAAATTACTATGATTCACACAGGTAAATAACATTTATCTCTTTTTCTGAGATATTTTTTTAGAAAACCACAAACAAAAAACCAAAAAACGAACAACTAACACAACGAACAACAAGTTAGACATGAGAGAGATGCATCTCCTAAACATGTGGAGACGCTGAGCTGCCGGGACAGTTAGCATCAATGAATCGGTGAGGATCGCTGTGTTTTCTTTCTGAAATGAAGGGGCCGTGGGCGCGGGCGGCGGTCTAATGGGCCCCAGACATAACTACGTCACGGTTTGTTTACATCGGTGCATTGTGGGGATAAGGCGGGGTCGCCGCGGGTGGACCTACGAAGGAAAAACTACGGCGATGGAAGAATTTCGAGTATTTGCGAAAAATTGATATTCCAGGTGCTATATTACTGTGCTCTGTTCTCGCTGACAACACTATAGAGAAGACCTGAGGTAATGGCTGATGTGCAGATGTGTTGCCAGGATTCCTATAAAGAAGTTTTGTACCTGGTGCCTTTGTCATTTGAATGAAATTAATTGGTTAGGATTCTTCCTTGATTTAAACTTGAATTGAAAATTGAAACTTGTCTCATGACTTCACTATTTGATTATAGTATGAACACTTCTCGCTGCGGAGAGTACTGAAATGGGGATGAATTTAAGGGGAAGGGGTAGGAGTTTAGGTTAAGGGGAAAGGGTATGAGTTAAGGGGAAGTGCTGCCACCAGCTCAAGCGAGTAGTTCTCTGGTTTACTCCCTGAGCACGTTGAATATTTATATATTAGATTTATCTTGGTAGTCGTGGTTGATACGTGGAATTATACCGAGTAAGGCTGACTCTTTTGGAAGTGTGGGGAAGTATTATCCTAACACGCGGAATAGTCACCTGGGGTTTTTGCAATAAACACAAGAACTATATTTGAAACATCATCCTATTTATTCACCATGAAACATTATTTCTGTTTGAGATCTTAGACACGTACATAAACTCTAATTTGGAACGGGCAAGCTCTTTAGAGCATAACCTCCCTCACAGAATCATTCTTAGAACTACCACCTATGTCCGTATCAACTGAGCACTATAGGTATACATGGAATATATATATAGGGGAGAAAATGTGAGAGTAATGAGTTGGTGTGGGGATTCACTGTACCATGTGGCCTGGTTTCTGGAGAGGGAGACTCCCGTCGAAGCCTACAATGAAGTGGAGAGACGACTCGCGTTAATAACACTTATAAGGATGGGGCAGGCCTTCTATGCGTTAGTGAACTGAACAACTGTACCTATATATGAGAATATAGATAGATATAATATAACAAGGAAGGGGGGAAACAGGAGCGAGGTGCCGAGGTCTTACTTACAATGAAGTGGAGAGACGACTGACTCCTCATGGTAGCTAAGGTGAAGTTGGGATGAAAAGGAATGTTCGAATTCTATGATATTGGCCTCTCCTGAAGAGCTTATAACCCTGAATGACTAATTAACTAATGGAAACAGTATACATGTGAAATGGCGGCCTATATACAGTTCTGTTACTTTGATATAGAAGAATTTAATATTTTTACTCTAATATCCAGGGAAAGTGTTATTGGGTTTCGTTTCAAGCATACGAACGCGTTTTTTTGAGCGACGTGGTATGGAGTCTGAATAGAAATTTGGTAGACTTTCAATTTAGCGAATAACTGGACTAATCAATCCATGTATGATCGTGATCTTCACTATGGGGACTATTTTGAAGGACATTAAGAATCTAGGAGTGTTCCTTGATCTGATAGGAGGGTGAGGGGAGGATGAAAAGCTTTGAATCCATTAGTTATCACTGATCGCGAAATAAGTGTCCCACGAATTTGACTCGTACCCGGATGTCGGGGGGGAGGGAGTGAAAGGAAGGGGAAGATAGAAGTGAGAATGAAAGAAGGAAGATAACTTTCACGAGAAACGAAAAGATTGAATTGCTTACGAACATAACCCGGGAATTGTATGATAGGAATTCTCATCCTATCTCTTCCGAATAACGGGCATTACACAGAGCTTCTAACCAAGAAAACAGAGTCATAACAGAGCCTCGTCAAATGGTAAGCAACTGGTAGGTACGTAATGTGTCCATACCACTTGCTTACTTCTTAATGAGACTCTGCTGTGACTGTTTTCCTGGTTTAGAAGCCTTCGCACATCAACCATCACCTCAGGTCTTCTATATGTTGTCAGCGAGCAGGAAATATAGCACTGTAATATCAATTTCGCCAAACAACTCGATTTTTTTTCATCGTCGTAATCTTCTCTTTGTAGGGCTGTACATACATGGTTATAATAGTATTAAAATACCTTATTAATTGGTCCTTTTGTTGATCTTTTTCTCATATAAGTAGTTCTAACATCATGGTTTTTTAAAGTTGTTACTTGCCGAGTCATGAATACTCTTGATTCCTATACCAACATCACCACCTTTGCTTTGATTTATCTTATTACTCATCCTAAACAAGTTGCATAACCAGGTGACAATTACCCATCCTTGACTCATGGTACCTGGCATTGTCTGTCTCTACCGATATTTTTGTCCCTACAAAGACACAAATCGGGAAAACTCGCCGACATAATGGTTCGGTTGTATCCGGTCATTTTCGCCCACATGGCCATTTCGCCACACATATAGTCATTTCGCCACAGGTCATTTCGCCCACACTATATGGAGTCATTTCGCCCACACTATGGGAGTCTTTCGCCCCACACTATGGAGTCTATAGGAGCTAGGAAGGTTAGGTTATATTTGTTTTGAGTGTGTCCGAGAACCCCCACCCCCCCCTAGGAGGTTGTAGATTTGTTTTAAAGTTAGGTTAGGGTAGGTTAGATGTGGTAGTTTAGGTTAGATTTGGTTGTGTTAGATTAAGTTGGTTAGGTAGGATAGGTTAGATTTGGTTAGGTAGGTTAGCTTAGGTTAGATTTGGGGGAGGTTAGGTTATCGGTGGGTCCAAGATCCCCCTGCTAGGGTAGGTTAATTTTGGTTAGGTTAGGTTGATTTTGGGTTAGCAATTTTACGTCATTTTCGGGGGCCCACAAGACGAAAAATTCGTCCAAATCTAACCCTATACTAACCTAACCAAATCTAATTCTAACCTAACCGTACCAAATCTAATAGGGTTAGATTAGGTTATATTTGGTTAAGGTTTAGGGTAGATTGGTTATTTGGTTAGGTTAGGTTTCGGTGGGTCAAGCCCCTGCTAGGGTAGGTTAATTTTGGTTAGGTTAGGTTTATTTGGTTCGGCAATTTTCTCTAGATATAAGGAAATTACCCTAGATTCTAGGAAATCTTCCCCCCCTACTATACACCACTGTTTAATTACGTGTTTCGGCGCAAATTTTATTCCCCACCCGAAAACCCCGATTCCCACAGGTCCCCCAGCTTGTTTTTGGGGGAAGTGGGAGAGGTATGGACCCACTAGAAATTTAGTCATTTCGCCCGAGGTTTACTGGTGTTCATTCCATTTCTGCAGAGGAAGATATAGTTACCTACTCCGTGACATGGATCGTGTGGGCGAATTGACTTGAGTGGGCGAATTATTTCTATATGTGGCGAATTGCTTCATGTGGACAAAATTGTCTGTGGCAAATGACGAAAAAATTGCCTAACCAAAATAAACCTAACCGTAACCAAATTAACCTACCCTACAGGGGGGCTTGACCCACCGATAGCAACTTTAACCAAATCTAACTAAGCTACCTAACCTAACAAATCTAACCTATCGTAACCTAAACCAAATCTATATAACGAACTAACCAAATCTAGCCTAACTACCCAAATCTAACCTACCCAAACCTAACCTCCAGCGGGGGGTTGGGGGTTCTCGAACAGACCTAAAACAAATGTAACCTAACCTCCTAGCTCTATAGACTCTAGTGGTGGGCTAATTCTCCGTAGTGTGGGCGAAATGACCTGGTGGTCGAAATGACTATGGTGTGGCGAAATGTCATGGGGCGACAATGCACCGGATTTACCAACCTCACATTCTGTCGGCAAGTTTTCCGATTGGTGTAGGAACCAAAATATCGGTAGACGACAGTACCATGCAGGTACCATGAGCAATTGGGTAATGTCACCGTGGTTATGCAACTTGTTTTATGGATGGAGTAATTAATATAATCAAAGCAAAGGTTGTGATTTTGGTATAGACTCAAGAGTATTCATTGCTCGTCAAGTAACACTTAAACATGATGTAGCACTACTTATTTGAGGAAGACAACAAAGGAACTCAATTTACTACGTGTTTAATACTATCATAACTTAATATGTTACCAACCTCCAAATAGAAGAATAAGACAGCTGAAAAAAAATCTGAGTTTGTTTTGGCAAAATTGTATTCAAGTGCTTATATTTCCGTGCTCGCTGACAACATAGATAAGCCTGAGGTGATGTTTGATGTGGCGAAGCTTCTAACCAGGAAAACAAGTCACAGCAGGTCCTCATTAAGAAGTACCAGTGGTCATGGACACATTACGTCCTACCATTTGCTTACCTTTTGACGAGGCTCTGTTATGACTCTGTTTTCTTGGGAGAAGCCTCCCGCCATCAGCCATTACCTCATGTCTTCTCTATATGTTGTCAGCGAGAACAGAGTCACAGTAATATAGCACCTGGAATATCAATTTCGCGCAAATAACTCGAAATTTCTTCCTCGCCTGTAGTTTTCCCCTTCGTAGGTCCACCCGCGGCGACCCCGCCTTATCCCCACAATGCCGATGGTAACAAACCGTGACGTAGTTTATGGGTAGGGTCCCAATAAAACCATATCCCGGGAGGAAGGGCGTCTGAGGGCGTGGCCGTCAGTTATCCCCTCGGCATCTCTTTTACTGTAGAGAACACGCACCGCGCACCACGGGTACACTTCGCCAGTAACCAGATTCGTCTGGCACACCACCGGGGGGGGGGGGGGGGGGGGGGACGGCCTCTCACGCAAGGAAAACTACACATGTGAGCGGTGCTGGCTGACTAGTTAACAGTGATTAAGCATTGTTTTCTAAGCATCTAAGTCCGAGTGGATTATTTCTTAGACCTAATCTGAGAGCTATGACAGACTTTTAGGAATTGATCATTTCACTGTGTCCGACACTCATTTTACTACAAGGAAAATCAAAGCGTGGTGTGTTGGCAACAAATTAATAATAAATAAAACCAGCACAGTTTGTACACACTCTGATAAAGGAAAGAATGGATGATGAATTTGCAAGATTTAGTGAAGTTTCAAGTCAAGACTTTGAAGTAAGAGAACACGAAGTAAAGTATATGTATGATATTGGTGAAATACAGAACTTTTCATAACCCACGGTAAAAAACTTCTGCTAAATGGAATTTTGGAAATTAATAACTTGTTGATTTACTTTTCTATGTGTGTGTGTGTTGTGTGGTGTGTGTTTGTGTGTGTTTGTGTGTGTGTGGTGTGTGTGTGTGTATCATTTCATAATTGAGATGCATTCTCGAGAGACAATAATGCTTGGTTTTCTATTGAACGGCTGAAAAGATTTCTTGCACCTCGTGATGACTATTTTTTCCTAACCTCCGTGTGTTTAAGTGTTTACCACAGTTTTCATTAAAGAGATACTGAATAACAGGTACTTCGAAAGTTTCACATCACAATTGATAGTTGATGAGTGACGCATTAGTAGTTGATTCAGTGCAGTACAAGACATCGCACTCATACAGGATAATAAAAAGTGACCGATGATTTCAAGATTAAGTTTCATTTTCCAATCTATTTAGTTGAAAGAAATAGACTGCACGCCCCAGGGTGGGCCTCGCCTCGCCTCAGGTCTTGTAGCGAGTGTTTGTGTTGTGAGGCGTGGGTTTAGTCGCTCACCTTATCACCGCGTTAGGAAAAGAAAGCGAATAGTTTCAGGGCCATGAACAAAATCATCTGTATAGAGCTACAATAATAATTTACATCACACCGAGTGTAATTCCAATCGAATAATTTATATCTTCCAGCGCTCATCTCATCAATTCTCGTAACGTTGCGAACTTTCCATTTCAGCTATGGCATTATTGTGTCTATTCTAGCCATGGTCTTATCCTGCAAGCCGGACCCGCGATCGCCAGTTTCACCCTCCCGAACGAGCCTGGAGCATTTGACCGATCTTAGAGTAATGCTGGGGACCTCACACACCACATATCCTCACCTTACTAAGGGAGACTGTAACTACCCACAAAGTCAGTGCAAATTCCCGGGAGCGACGAGGAGTCGAACCGGCTAACCACAGAATTGCGCGCCAACGCTCTATCCACTGAACCTCGTGGCGTGTACGCTGTACATCTCGTGTGGTATTTGTGTGGTGTGTGTCTTGTGTGTGTGTGTGTGTGTGTGTGTGTAATTACCTACTTGGGGTATTTACCCTAGTTTGTGTTTTTACAGGGCCCTGACTACAATCGTGTTGTCCCGTCTCCGTATTTTATATTTACCCAGTCTTTCTTTCAATTGGGGTGCACATTATGTTCCGATATACCTCATTTAGTCCATATCCAACTTCTACATTTTCTATGAGGGAGGCTGTACTTCTTTGTGTTGTCAGACATCTCTCTTTCCTATTTTTTGTATGTTCTTCTTGTGTATCGACCTCTCTTTGTTTTCTCCGATCCATAGTCTCCCATTGTCTGTTTTTTCCATCTTAGTTATCACTTTGAAATTGTTATCTAAGTCTCCTCTTCCTCTCCTCTGCTCAGTGTTGTACATATTTCTTTCAACCTTTCCTCATAAGAAAGCGCTGAGAAAGGCGCTGTGAGACATCCTAGCTCTGGTACATCTTTGTAGCCATTCCTCTGTATCTCTCCACTTTTTTCACATGCTTCTTTTTATAATGTGGACCATACATGGGCAGCATATTCCCTCTACGACGTACGTGTGTTTGCGTGTGTGTGTGTGTATTCCATCTCGTTTGTTTCATCTAGTTGTATTTACAAGGGCCAGAGCACGCTCGTATGGCCCGTCCTCCATATCAACATTATTATCATTCATCCTTAGTGTTGGTTTTGACCGAAGCCACCCCCGGAGCAATCAAAAAATCCGGTAATCCCCGGGTACCCATTCATGGGGGTGGACGGGGCTCGGGTTTTAAGGAAACACCCATTGTTTCCGCCCGCCCGGGGATCGAACCCGGGATTTCCCGGGTTGGGAAACCCGAGCGTGTTACCCCTACACTAGGGATACCCATGCTGTGTTTTTCTCCCGTGTGTGTGTGTGTTGTTTGTGGGTGTGTTGTTACCCTGTTTTTCCCACTTAGTTGAGCTCGCGATCGCCGTTTCCCCTCCCGGTGCGAGCTTGGAGCCATTTTTAACGTCTTTGGGAAATGCGGGGGACCTCACACACCACACACCACTACCCCCTTGTAAAGAGGGCGAAACCCCCCCAAATTTGTCAGTGAAAAACCCCCCGTAGCAGGGGGGATTCAAACCCACTATCCAAAATGGCAACCGGGCCCTACCCTTGACCACATGGGGGTTTTTCACGTCTTATCGGGTTTTTTTTTAGTGTTTGGGTGTGTGTGTGTGTGTGTGTGTGTATGTGTGTGTGCGTTTGTGGGGTTTTTTGTGTGTGTTTTGTGTTTTCTCTAGTAACAAATATCAATACTTAACATTTTGTATAGAATTACGACAAAGATCTGATACTTTTTTTTTTGTAATACATATCACCTAGGGCCCCTGTAGACAGAAATACCTCCGGGCTGGGAGGGGGCCCCTGTGGCATTGAGGGCAGTGGGGCTCCCCCTTGCCCGTGGTGGCGCAGGCGGATTTTTTTTTAGTGGGCCTGTGATTAGAGCAGAGGTTCTCAAACTCACTGGACGGGGCGCATAGATTATTCTTGGACTTCGCGGCGCAGCAGCTATATAAATATTTATATTTTATATATAATTTTTTAAAATATTTATTATATATATATATATAAAATTTATATTTATATTTATATTATTTATATTATATATATATATATATATTTTTTTAATATATATATATAATATTTATATTTAATATTTTAAATATTTTATAATAATATTATTTTATATATTTTATTTAATATATATATATTTTTTTATATTATATATATATATATATATATTATTATATTTTTTATATTTATAAATTTATATATATATATTTTATATTTTAATTTATATATATATTTTATATTTTTAATATATAATATATAATATTTATATATTATATTTTATATATATATATTTTTATTATATTTTTATATATATATTTATTTATATATTATAATAATAATAAATATATAATAAATATAAATATAATTAAATATATATAAAAATATATATATAAATATTTTAAATATATTACGGGAATGGACATAAGGAAATAATGTGAAATAAACTACTGTTACAAAAATAACATCCCCTGATCAGGGGCACGTGTGCCTCCCTGGAGTTCAACCGCTCTGTTAGGGGGAAAAGTTGACAGACCACTTCATTTCCTCTCAACAGCCGCAATTTTTCCCTTTTCTTAGTTTTTATTTGTGGGGGCTGAGAACCCCCATTCACACAGAATGAGGTTAAAAAATTTCAAGGTTTTTTTCGGGGCCCTTTTGGATATATTTTGGTGTTTTTTTTCCATTTGAACCAGAAAAAGCTTTCTAATGTCATACCCAGATATTGCGTTTTAGTGTGCGGTCATTACGGATTTGTGGTTCCTTTAAAGGATGCAAAGTTTTTGGCTTGCTCAAGGGATGGGAAACGAATGGATTTATTACCGTCTAACTTTCAACAAAATTATTTGGGAAATTTTTTTTCTATTTTTCCTTCCTAGGCTTTCAAGGTGCTGTTTTGAGTGGAAACAATGTCTGAAATTTTAGCTTCGCAGTCTTTTGAAACATGTCAATTTTTTCCCCCCCAAACCCTTTCATTTCCAGAGCCTAATTTTTTTTCTATAAAGGCTTTTTTTTTGTCGAAGATGTTACATATTTTCATTTTTTTTTCATACTTGCAAAACCCTTTGGTTCAGGTTTAAAATAAGTCTGCCAGTAGCTAATTTTGCACTCCCAAAATTTTATCAGCAAGTAATTCTCAAATTCGTTTTCTCCTCAAGGGTAAAGAAAAAGGGCCATTTCCTCCAGTTCAGCACCCGGGGTAACCTTTGCCTCTTGATAACCCCCGGACTTCTTGTGGGGGAGAAGACCTCGTGAGGAATCCCATTTCTTCACAAGGGAATGGAAAATAGTCTTTCTGCTTTGGTCTGCTTTTAAGAAAGTTTACCATTTACAAAATCATCAAAAACAAACTTTAATTCTTGTCCCAGTGTTTAGCAACAAAGCTTCACGGGAAGAAAAAATGGGTAAATCAAATCTGGGTTCTCCCTTTTTGACTAAGGACCAAAACCTTTTACCCACCCCCATGGGATGGGCACCATCTGTGCAAATACCTACACATAATTTCCCTGACAATTTCCCCCCTTTTTTTCAAATTCTGTCACTGTAGAAATTCCCTGTCCTTGGTTTTTACCCTTCTTTGAGCACAAGAATGTTTCCGTTATTTTTTATCAGCAAAATAACGGATGAACACAGTAACTGAGCTTTCCTCCAATGTTGTTTTATTCATCCCCTTTTAAAGCATACATTTTTCCTTTTACAGTTCACACACTTTTTTTCAATATCAGAAGAAATGTCCTTGATTCGTCTACCAATCTGTCGTCGGAGGGGGAATTTTTTTCCTTCCTTTTTTAGCCCTCACCCCAAACAATGTTTTCACCACAGACAGAAGCTGGAAGGAAAAAACTGCAATTTTAATGGGGTTTTCATTTGTTTTGCTTATGCTCTCCACTAAATAGCTTGCTTTCTGTGCCCTTTTTTGCCCCCCTTCACCTTTTTCTCAAAACCCAAGCCTTTGTTGTTTGTTTTCTTTCAAAAGTCTTTTTTAAAATAAACTATAGGCTTCTGAGAGAGATGATTATGTTTTTTTGTTAAAATTTTCTTTATTTTCATAGGACAAGATTCATTTTTTGCTCAAGCCCCAAAAAACACATTTTGGCTTTTTGGGCCATTTTCATCATCACACAAAATGAACCCCCGTCCAGATAACTGTCGTTTTACAGGGGAAATGGCTTACTGGGTTTTTTTTTGCTGGGACGTGTCTTCGTTTTGACCACGCTCAGACCTAATGACAAAACCCTTTCATCTGTCCTTCCCCTTTGCCGCTCGGACCTGCACGACTACGTCACTTTTTAAAGTCACTTCATTTGCCCCCGGACCCCGTACGACTATGCTCTTTTTAACTGTACTTCACTTTCTTCCTTTTCCCCACTAGGGTCTGGACGGAGGACTCACTTTCAACAGTTATTACTGTTACTTTGCCTTCGGGCCTTTTTCACTTTTACGCTTTGATTTAAAGATCAACTGCGACTTACCCCTATTGCCTTCAGTAACTTTCGCTTTTTTAAAAGAGGTACTTACCTTTTTTTTGCTTGGACCCATAACCCCAAAAGCGATACTTTTGACTCACGGCTACATGACCACCCGGGGGGCCTACCCAACGCCTGCCCACGTGTTTGCCAAATTAAACATTTTTTTTCGATCAGGTTTACGTAAATCACGTCAAACAGTCAAACTTGCAAAAAGCCTACTGTATACGTTCATCAGTTTCTATTCATCCCTTTTTTTTTTTATTGTCGCTAAATACAATTTTACAGAACGCGTGATAAATAGTAAGTTGGTAAAATCAGTAAAGCCCGCAGGGTGCGACTCAAATTACAGTACAGGGGGGTCCCGAAAATACAGCGTTAGGTTTTCCACCGGCATACTGTAAAGCGAAAAACTCGTAAACGAAAAAACATAAATAATGGTAAAATATAGGGTTTTGGGCCAGGACCCCCCTTTAAAATTTAAAAAAAAAAAAAAAAAAGAAAAAAAAAAATTTTTCAAGCAAAATAAAAATATGCAAATCAACAAACACACGCGCCCCATATTACCCCCACTGTATACCTATTCTGTAGAAAAAACTTTGAAAGAAAATAACACAAAATAATATAACCCCATTAAAAATAATATAAAAAATGCATAACAAACAAAAAAAACGTTACAATGTATGGTACGCCCCCTTATACAAAAAAAGGTAGTGTAGCTTTTTCCCAAGGTTTGGGCCCCCCACCGCTAATTTCCCCTAAGGGCAGGCCGCGCCAATGCTTCAGGTCACGCCTTTCAGGGTGCCGACCAGTCCCAAAGGGGGGCCGCACACCTCTAATTTCCCCTAAAAAGTCAGGGGCCCCGCCTTGCTTAATTCCCTTCGGTCACAACTTGCTAGGGTGACCTCCTGGTGTCAAAACCAAAACCCCCTTTTTTTAGCCTGGGGGTGGAGGGGGGGCGCATTTTGAACTTGTAATTTTACTCACCCCAGTTTAATGTCCCATCGTTTGGATTTTGGGAAATATTGTGTTTGGTGGGCCGAAGGCCCACCAAACACGACCCCAATAGCCCTTTCTAACTTTCCTGAAATCATGGATGTAGAAATGTATGTATTAACGCCTTACCCATCACCCCCCACCCATTCACTCACCCATTCCCCCATCACCCCCCCCCCATTCACTCCCCCATTACCCACACCACACACCCATTCACTCACCCATTACCCATCACCCCCACCAAATTCCCTCACCCATCCCCCATCACCCCCCACCCATTCACTCACCCATCACCCCACCCCCATTAAACCCTCACCCCACCCATTCACTCACCCATTACCCATCACCCTACATCAAGGTTTCCTCAATTCTCGCAACCCACTTTTTTTCACAATTCTCGCTAATGGGCCCTGCTAAAAAAAAGAAGAAAAAAGTAATCGGATCATCTTATAATTGGGCTTTATAATTTGTGCCCCTGGTCGATTTTGGTTCCAAAAAACTGTGCCATATGAGAGATTGTGCCACGGGGGGCGGCACCTATCGCGGACATACACACAGACACTTTCGCTTATATTATTATAAGATACAGAGAGAGAGAGAGAGAGGAGAGAGAGTAGAGAGAGAGAGGAAGAGGAGGGGAGAGAGAGAGAGAGAGAAGAGAGAGAGAGAGAGAGAGAGGAGAGAGAATGTTCTCTATTTGTAAACATATTACCCAACAATGAAGGCGGTCCCCAAATAAGCCACATCTGGACACACACTAATGAAATCCCGCCCAAAACCCTAACAAAACTGCAAATGCATCGCAGAATTTGCGCTGTAGATCTACTGATTAGAGTAAAATTCTATGATTCACACAGGTAAAATAACATTTACTCTTTTTCTGAGATATTTTTTTAGAAAACCAAAAACAAAAAACCAAAAAACGAACAACTAACACAACGACAACAAGTTAGACATGAGAGAGAGCTCTCCTAAACATGTGGAGACGCTGAGCTGCCGGGACAGTTAGCATCAATGAATCGGTGAGGATCGCTGTGTTTTCTTTTCTGAAATGAAGGGGCCGTGGGCGCGGGCGGCGGTCTAATTCACCCAGTATCCCGGGAGGAAGGGCGTCTGAGGGCGATGGCCGTCAGTTACCTTGGCATCTCTTTCTGGAGAGACACCACCGCGCCACCCACGGGTACACTTCGCCAGGAACCAGATCGGCTGGCACACCACCGCCTGCCTCTCAAAGCAAGGAAAACATACACATGTGAGCGGTGCTGGCTGACTAGTTAACAGTGATTAAGGAATTGTTCTAAGATTCTAAGTCCGAGTGATATAACTTCTTAGACCTAAATCTTGAGAGCTATGACAGACTTTAGGAATTGATCAGTTTCAGGTCCGACACTCATTTACTACAAGGAAAATCAAAAGCGTGTGTTTTTGGCAACAAATTAAAAAATAAATAAAACAAGCACAGTTTGGTACACACTCTGATAAAGGAAAGAAATGGATGATGAATATTGCAAGATTCTAGTGAAGTTTCAAAGTCAAGAATTTGAAGTAAGAAGAACAAGAAGTAAGTAGATGTATGAATATTGGTGAAATACAGAACTTTTCATAACCCAGCGGTAAAAAAAACTTACTGCTAAAATGGAAATTTTGGAAATTATGACTTGTTGATTTACTTTTCATAGTGTGTGTGTGTGTGTTGGGGGTGTTGTGTTGGGTGTGTGTGGTGTGTGTATCATTTACATATTGAGATGCATTCATCGAGAGACAATAATGCTAGGTTTTCTAGTGAACGGCTGAAAAGATTTCTTGAACACTCGTGATGGAATATTATTTTCCTAACCTCCGTGTGTTAAGTAATCGTCCAGACCCATTTTTGTTTGTGGCCGAATTATGTTGAATGTACATTCAAACACCTACTCCACAAAAATAATTGATTTCCAGGCCTTACTTGTCCGTAAAACACGACTTGTGTAAAAAGCGCGGCGAAAAAAAAAATTTCCCGTCCAACAGGGCTAACCGACTGTTATTGATGACGTCAGAACAGGGACGGCCCGCATAACACTCTGTCGACACCTGTCGGCAAATGTTATGATGAGCGATGTACTTCGGTGTCAGACAATGCATCTGTCCGCTTTGGACAGATTTATAGTACGAAATGCCAATCTGACACCGAAAGAAATGACGCTGGTCGCGTATACTATGAGAAAACGAACCTCAGTTGTCGATGGTATCCTAATATGTTTTGAGCCCGAGTACGAGGTGTGATTAACAGGTGTTAACATAGGCTGAGGTTGCAGCAGGAGGACCTGGCACTTCTCCAAAACATGGAAGGGTAACTAAGGTTAAACCATGTGTCGTGGAATCAAAATGAAGGTACTTTTGAGAAAATCCATGGTTAGTTTTGGACTAAGTCAACGTCTTCCCGGGAAAACCACATACTGCATTAACTACGCATAGATTTGGAAAATATGCGGCGGGAACAAAAAGTGTGACGCCACACCACAGGGTCTCTCACCACGGGGAAAACGCCCACTCCACAACTTTTTTTTAACTTGGTTTATTTGGTCTTGTTAAGAGCAAAGCCTCCGTCGTGGTGGCCACCGCTGCTGCCTCCGGCGTCCCTGTCTAACGGGGCCACCGGGGTCTGGTTGGTGTTGGCCTAAGTCCTGTCTTAAGGGGGGGGGCGCCGCCCTTGTCCGCCACCCGTGTACACGGGTCCCTACCTCGCGTCCCCAACCTCACACGGGGTAGGCTATCACGCTGCCATTCTCGCTGGTCTTTCACCCGCGTGAAAACTACACACCGTTCCTCAACACAACTGCTCGTCCCAAACCACTATGGGTTTTCACCCTAACCCCGCCACTCCTTTCCGTGTGAAAAATTTTTCTCAAAAGACACAGCTTCTTGGCACCCATAAAGGTGCATGCATGTGGCTATAGCAAATAAAATCTATCAAAACCCCAATATTTTCAATATTTATTTATCTCTTGTTTACGTGCCTCTGATCAAGCGGGGGAAAGATGAGCCTCCCTGATGCTACGTCACCGAGCCTGGCACATGACGTCTCAAACCTGATTTGTTTTAAAAACTCGGGAATTTGCGACTTTGATTGGGGATTTTTTTAAAAACGGCTGACTGGATAAAAAAAGTGACGACGTATTGTTGTATACTCTTAAAGGGCTTGTTTTGGGATTGCTTTAAATCAGAATGATAAAATGGTCGGGGACGATTATTTTAAGTGTTCCCAAACAGTTTTCATTAAAGAGTACTAAAAATAACAAGTACTTCAAAAAAGTTTCACATCAAAAAAATGAAGTTTGATGAGTGACGCATTTTAGTTGATTCAGTGCGTACAAGACTCGCCAAAATAACGGGTTTTATAAGACGTACCGATGGTCAAGATTTTTAAATTTTTCCAATCTATTTTATTTGAAAGAATAGACTGCACGCCCGGGGTGGGGCCGACCCTCGCCTCAGGTTTTGTAGCGATGTTGTGTTGTGAGGCGGGTTTAGTTTCGCCTACCTTATCACCGCTTTGGGGAAAAAAAAAAGCAAAATTTTTTTCAGCCTGAAACAAAAATATCTGTATAGAGCTAAAATAATAATTTACATTTACCGGTGAAATCCAATCAAATAATTTTATCTTCCAGCGCCATCTTCATCTTTTTCTCGTAACGTTGCGAATTTTCCCATTATCATGCAAATGGCTATTGTGTCTCATTCCCGGGTTTATCCATAAACCCGGGACCCCGGATCGCCAGTTTCACCCTCCCAAAGCGAGCCGGGAGCTCATTATGACCGATCTTAAGTAATGCTGGGACCCTCAAACACCACATATCCTCTCCCCTACTAAAGGAGACTGTAACTGCCCACAAAGTCTAAAAATTCCCGGGGCGAACGAGGGGTCGAACCGGCTAACCCCAGAATGGGGGCGCCAAAGCTCTAAACCCTGAACCATCGTGGCGAGTACGCTGTACATCTCGTATGTTTGTGTTTGTGTGTGTGTTTTGTTTGGTTTTGTGTGTGTGGTTTTTAATTACCTACTTTTTTACTAGCTGTGTTTTTCAGGGCCCGAAAACCCCTCGTGTTTTCCCTCCCCCGTATTTATATTTACCCGTCTTTTTTTTCAAATTGGGGCACTTATTTCCGATATCCCCTCACTTTGTCCATTCCAAACCTTCTACATTTCTTGGGGGAAGCTGTCTTTTTTTGCGTTGTTTTAACATCTCTCTTTTCCTAGTTTTTTTGTATGTCTTCTTGGTATCGACTTTCTCTTTGTTTCCCCAGTCATGTCCTCATTGTCTGTTTTTACATCTTATTATCAGCTTGAAAATTGTTTTTTAAGTCTCCTCTTCTTTCCTCTGCTCAAGTGTTGGAACTTATTTCTTTCAAAACCTTTCCTCTAAGAAAACGCTGGAAGCGCTATAGAAGAAAATCTAGCCTGGGACCATCTTTGTACCCTTCTCTTATCCTCTCCAACTTTTTTACATGCTTCTTTTTATATGGGGACCATCAATGGCAGCAATTCCCCTTCACGTACGTGTGTTTTTCGTGTGTGTGTGTGTATTCTCGTTGTATTTATCTAGTTTTTTTACGAGCCAGAGCAACGCTCGTATGGCCCCGTCTCCATACAAAATTATTTCATTCTCCTTAGTGCTTGGTTTTGACCAAACCCCACCCCGGAGAGCAGGTCCAAACCCCGGCTAACACCCGGGACCTATTCCTGTGGGGGGACAGGGGGTCGGGTTTTAAGGAAACGCCCAATGTTTCCGCTCCGCCCGGGGTCGAACCCAGGACTTCTCGGTTTTGAACCGAGGTGTTAACCCCACACTACGGAGTACCCATCTGTTGTTACTAACCCTTGTTGTGGTGTGTGGGGGCGTGTGCGTGTCGTGTGCGTGTGCGTTGCGTGTGCGTGTGGTGTGTGTGTGTGTTGTTGTTCGCGCGTGCGTGCTGCGTGGTGCTGCGTGCGTGCGTGCGTGCGTGCGTGCTGCGTGCGTGCGTGCGTGCGGTGTTTTTTTTTTAATTATTTTTTGTTGGACTACATTTGTTCTCAAAATTTTTGGGAATGTTTTTTATTTTTTGGCATTGAGTTTTTTTCTATTCAATTTAAAGATATTTTGTGTAATTTATGTATAAACTGTGGGCAATAAATATCATCTATCTATCTGTGTGGTGTGTGTGTGTGTGTGTGTGGGTGTGTGTTGGGGGTGTGGGTGTGTGGTTGTGCTTTCACCCTGATCTTGTCCCGTGATTAAATCGCATCGCCGGTTTTTACCCTCCCGGTGCGAGCTTGGAGCTCATTATTACGTCTTTTTGGGGGAAAGCTGTGACCCCACCACCCACACCACTTCCCCCTTTCTCAAAAACAGTAACCGCCCGAATTTGTCATGAAAAACCCCGGGAGCGTGAGGTTCGAACCAGCTATCACAGAATGGGGAAGCCCGCGCTATCCACTTGACCCTCGTGGGGGTTTACCACGTCGTTACGTGGGTTTTTTTAGTGTTTGTGTGTGTTGTTGTGGTGGTGTGTATGTTGTTGTGTTTGTGAGTGTTTTTGGTGTGTATGTGTGTTTTTTTCTAGTACAGCTAATATAAATCATTTAAAAGTTGTATAGAAAATTTCACAAAGTCTGAATACTTTTTTTTTGTAATACATCACCTATGCGCCTGTAGCAGTATCACCTCCGGGCTGGATGGGGAGGGCCCCGGTGGTCTATTTGATGGCAGGTGTGGGGCCCTTGCCCCTGGTGGCGCAGGCAGGATTTTTTTTATAGTGGCGCCTGTGTTAAGCAAAGGGTTTTCAAACTTCACTGGACGGGGGCGCACTAATTTTATCTTGGACTTCGCGGCGCAGCAGCTATATATAATAATATATAATATATAATATATATATATATATTTTATATATATTATATATATATATATATATATTAATATAAAGTTGTATAATTGTGTATTTATAATATTTTATATATATTATATATATTATTTATATATATATATATATATATTATACGGAATGGCATAAGGAAATAATTTGTAAAAAAACTACTGTTACACAATAACATACCTGTTGGACAGTGTGCCTGCCTTGAGTTGCTACCGCTCTTGTTTGGGGGGGACAGTTACGACACACTCTCATTTCCTCTTCAAAAGCCACAATTTATTCCTTTTTTTAGTTTTTATATTTGTGAGGGGGTTTGGAAACCCCGTTTCCCCCGATAGAGGTTGAAATTGCAAGGTATTTTCTGGGCCCTTTTGGTATATGTGGGTGTTCGTTTTCCCCTTTTTTAATCCGAATTTT
>JACEEZ010015875.1:0-23792 GCA_016584305.1 Chionoecetes opilio
TGCCAATTTTTTGAAAAAGGCCCCGAAAAAATGTCGAAAAATTGAGATTATTCAGCCCTTTTTTTATTAATAGAGAAATAAAAAATGTGGAATATAGTTGTTTCGTTAGAAAATGCTATTTTAAACCTACTATAAGCTGTATAAAAAGAAGTTGAGGCTATTTTATTGTGTACAATTGTATATTACCAAGTATTTTTTCATGTTTCTTGTTAAAATTGTAGCGTTAATCATAAATAAAAGAAGTTTTCTTATTATAATGCTTATTACCCTCAAAATGTGTGTTTTCAATGATTTTAGCAATTATCGTTGAAAATATAAGCTTTTTTCTTTTTCCTACAAATTGAAGATACAAGCTTATTTTTAGATAATATTTGCACTTAGAAGTAGCTAACAGTACATTAAGGATAATAAATAGAAGAGTAAGAGGGTATTTATTGTGATATAACGGTATATGCAAGCGTTTTTCATAGTTTCTTGAAACTGGTAGTGTTTGGTATATATACAGTAGTTTTACTTATTATATGCTATACACCATAAAACGTAGTGTTTTCAATGATTTAGCTATTATTTAGTGAAGAGTTGTTTTTATACAACAATTGAAAATATATTTCTCTTATATGTAGCTAAATAGCTTTTATATTGCTACAACTACGTTTTAGAAAAGTGATAGCTAAAAAATATGTTTTTTCATGAAATTTTGGTATCAAATTTTACTCCAAAAACAACGTTTTTTTTAGTTTTTAAATGTATTTTTGAAGGGCAAAAATATGTCAAAAACATTGACATTATGACAGCTCTTTTTTTTATATTGAAATTCAAAATGTGGTGTATAGTGTTTTCGTTATTAAAAATGCTATTTTAAACTACTGTAAAGTTATAAATGGATCGTTGAGGTTATTTATTGTGATACAATTGTTATATTACCAAGTGTTTTTTCATAGTTTCTTGATATATTGTAGCGTTTTATTCACAAATAAAAGGAATTTATCTTATGATAAAGCGTTATACCATCAAAATGTGTTGTTCAATGATTTTACCTAGTTATCGGTGAAATATAGCTTTTGTTCTACAAATTTCAGAGTATACCAAGGCATACAAGTATACATAATTGTTGCCAACGAAGAAAAAGCTTACATTAACATTAGGTAATGAATATAATTTTAAGAGGTTATTATGTGTATAAGGGATAATGCAGTCGTTTTTCATAGTGTCTTGTAAACTGTAGTGTTATTACTGTATACAAGTGTATACAATATATTGTGTTAAAGTAAGGGGTTTTTTTTTTACTTATCATAATGCCTATATAACCCAGAATATGTGTTGTTTCAATGATTTTAGCTAGTTATCAGTGAGGAGTTGTTTTTCTACAATTGAAGTATTAGTCCTTTATATCTGTAGCTAAATAGCTTTTGATATTTGCTACAAGTAAATTTACAAAATTAATAGCTACTATGTAATTGTTATGCATTAGGAATCCAAATTTATTCATAAAAACAACGTTTTTCAAGTGTTGATAAATGTTTTTTGTAAGCAAATAAAATGTCGAAAATTGTCAATATTCAGCCCTAGTCTCTGATAGAGAAATAAAATGTGGAATATAGTTGTTTTCGTTAGGAAATGCGATTTTAAACTACTATAAGCTTACAAAAGGAGTTTGAGGCTATTTACTGTGAACAATGGTAATTACAAGTGTTTTTCATTGTTTCATGTAAATGTAGTGTTATATCATTAAAATTAAAAAGAGTTTTCCTTATTATAATGCTTGATACCCCTTTCCCCCCCAAAAAAAAATGTTGTTTTATGAAGTTTAGCTAGTTATCGGTGAAATATAGCTTTTTTCCAAAAAATGAAGTAGACAAGCCCTTTTCTTTTTGGTATTAATTGCACCTAAAAGCAGTTATTTTAACATTAATCTAATAAATAGAGGAGTAAGAGGTTATTTATTGTGATATAAACGGTAATTGTGCAAGCGTTTGTTTCATTAGTTTCTAGTAAACTGTAGTGGTATGTATTATATACAAGTAGAGTTACTTATTATATGGTTTATACCCTTAAAATGTGTTATTTCAATGATTAGCTAGATATTCGTTGAAAATAAGCTTTTTCCTAAAAAATTAAAGTATACAAGTCTTTGTTTTAGCCTAATTTGCAACTACAAGTAGCTTACATTACATTAGCTAATAAATAGAGTAGTAATAGGTTATTATTGTTATATAACGGTATATTGCAAGCGTTTTTCATAGTCTCCTGTTAACTGTAGTGTTATTGTGTATATAAAAGAGTGTATACTTTATTATATTGCTATTATACCCTAAATGTAGTTTTTTTCAATGATTTAGCTAGTTTTTAGTGAAGAGTTTTTTTTCTTCTACAAATTGAGTATATTCCTCTATATTTGTAGGTAAATAATTTCGATATTTGCCACTTTTTTTTTTTTTTTTCCACCAACTAACATTTACAAAATAATACTCAAAAAAATATGTATTTAATCATGAAATTTATATCAATTTCACTCTAAAAACAACATTTTGCAAGTGTTTTAATGTATTATGAAGGGTGAAAAAAAAATGTCGACAATGACAGTATTTAAGCTCTTTTTTTTTATATTGAAATAGCAAATTGTCGGTTTATAGTGTTTCGTTCCAAATGCTATTTAATCTACTGGTAAGCCTATAAATGGAGTTTGAGGTTGTTTATTGTGGAAACATTGTATATAACAAGTTTTTTTCATTAGTTTCTTGTAAATTGTAGTGTTATATCATAAATAAAAGGAATTTACTTTATGATAATGCTCTATACCCTAAAAATGTGTTGTTGCAATGATTTAAGCTATTTAGCGGTGAAATAAAAAACTTTTTACCTATAAATGAGCAAACCAATCCTATCTTAGAATAAGTTGCACCGATAAGTAGCCTACATACCATAACTAATAAATAGAAGAGTAGAGGCTTTTAATTTTATTGTCATATAACGGTATATTAGCAAGTGTTTTTGTCATAGTTTCTTGGTAAACTGTAGTGTAATTGTAATGATATACAAGTGAGTCTTACTTTATTATATTGCTATATACCATAAATGTAGTGTTTTCAATGATTTTAGATAGTTATCAGGAAGAGTGGTTTTTTTGTTCTACAAAGTGATGTATATTCTCTATAGCTGTAGCTAAATAGCTTTTGATATTTGCTTACAATACATTTTTACAAAATTAATAGCTAGAATATGTATTTATTATGGAAATTTAGGTATCAAATTTATTCATAAAAAAACGGTTTTCAAGTGTTTTAATGTATTTTGGAAAGGCAAAAAAATGTCGAAACTTGACATTATTCAAGCCCTTTTTTTGATAGAGAAATATAAAAAGTGGAATATAATGTTTCATTAGGAAATGCATGTGAAACTACTATAAGCTTATAAACGAGTTGAGGGATTTATGTTGATACAATTGTATTAACAAGAATTTTCATCAGTTTCTTGCAATTGTAGTGTTAATCATAATAAAAGGAGTTTTCCTGATTTAGATAATGTTTATACCTCCCAATGGGTGTTGAAATGATTTTTGCTAGTTATCGGTGAAATATACGCTTTTCCTACAATAGGAAGTATACAAGGCTCTTTTCGATTAATTTAACCTATAAGTAGATTACATTCACATTAAGCTAATAAATAGAGGAGAAAGAGGTTATCTATTGTGATATCAACGGATAATTGCAGGCGTTTTTCATAGTTTCTTGTAACTTAAGTGGTTATGTATACTATACAAAGTAGTTATACTATTATTTTGCTATATACCATAAATGTAGTGTTTTCAATGATTTTTAATAGTTATCGTGAAGAGTTTTTTTTCTTCTACAAAATGAAAATATTCTCTATATCTGTTGCTAAATAGCTATTGATATTGCTAGAACTACAATTTACAAAAATGAATAGCTGAATATGTATTATCATAAAATTTATGTATCCAATTTTACTCTAAAAATAACGTTTTTACAAGTGTTTTTATGTATTTTAATATGCAAAAAAAAGTCGATAATGACATTATTCAGCCCTTTTTTTGATAGGGAAATAAGAAATGTGGTATTTAGTTGTGTCGTTAGGAGGAAAATGCTATTTTAAAACTCCTGTAAGTTTTATAAAGAGGTTTGGGGTATCTACTGTGTATACAATGTATATTGCAGGTGTTTTTAATTAAGTTCTTGTAAAAATTAGAGTGTTATATCATACAATTAAAAGAAGTTGTCCTTATTATAGCTTTATACTCAAAAATATGTTGTTTTTAATGATTTTAGCTAGTTATTCGGTGAAATGTAGCTTTTTTCCTACAAATTGAAGTTACAAAACACTTTTTCAGATTAATTTGCACCTATAAGTAGCGTACATTACATTAAGCTAGTAAATAGAGGAGCTACGAGCGTATTTATTGGATATAACGGTATATGCAAGTGTTTTCTCATAGTTTCTTGTACTACTGTAGTGGTATTGTATAATATACAAGTAGTTTACTTATTATTTGCTATAAAACCCATAAAAAAGTCAGTGTTTTCAATGATTTTAGCAGTTATCAGTGAAGAGCTGTTTTTTTTCAAAAATTGAAGTATATTTCCTCTATATCTGTTAGCTAAATAGCTTTTGAAATTTGCTACAACTACATTTTACAAAATTAATAGCTAAAATATGTTATTTATTATGAAATTTAGTATCACATTTATTTAAAGAAAACAACCGTTTTTTCAAGGTGTTTTAATGCATTTTGAAAGGCGAAAAAATGTCGAAAATTGAGATTATGCACCTTTTTTTAATAGAGAAATAAAAAATGGAATATAGTTGTTTTCGTTAAGGAATTGCTATTTTTAAACTACTATAAGCTTACAAAAAGGAGTTGAGGCTATTACGTGATTACAATTGTATATTACAAGTGTTTAGTTCATAGTTTCATGTAAATTTAGTGTTATATAATAAAATAAAAAAGAGTTTTCCTTAGTATAATGCTTTATACCCTCAAAATATTGTTGTTGTTATGATTTAGTAGTTAGTTATCGGTGAAATATAGCTTTTTCAACAAAATGAAGTATACAAGCCTTTTTTTGTATTTACTTTTGCACCGAAAAGCAGCTTATTTTACATTAGCTAATAAATAGAGGAGTAAGAGTTATTTATTGTGATATACACGGAAATTTGGCAAGCGTTTTTCATAGTTTATAGTAAACTGTAGTGGTATAGTATATTATACAAGTAGAGTTACTTATTCTATGGCTTTATACCCTTAAAAATGTTTATTTTCAATGATTTTAGCTAGATATCGTTGAAAATAAGCTTTTTCCTAAAATTAAAGATACAAGTCTTTTTTTAGGATAATTTGCAACTACAGTGATTACATTACCATTAAGTAATAAAATAGTGTAGTAATAGGTTATTTATGGTTATATAACGGTTATATTGCAAGCGATTTTTCATATCCCTGTTAACTGTAGTGTTATTGTATATATACCACGTAGTTATACTTATTATATTGATATATACCATAAATGTAGTTTTTTCAATGATTTTAGCTAGTTTTAGTGAAGAGGTTTTTTTTTTTTTCTACAAATTGACAGTATATTCCTCTATATTTGTAGTAAAATAACTTTCGATATTTGGCCACAATACATTTTTACAAAATTAATACCTGGAAATATGTAGTTATCATGAAAGTTAGTTATCAATTTTCACTCTTAACAACATTTTGGCAAGTGTTTTAACTGTAGTTATGGAAGGGTGAAAAAAAAATGTCGACAATTGACATTATTAGCTCTTTTTTTTATATGAAATTCAAATTGTGGGTATTATAGTTGTTTTCGTTACCAAAATGCTATTTAATAACTACTGTAAGCTTATAAATGGAGTGAGGTTATTTATTGAGAACAATGTATATTACAAGTGTTTTCATAGTCTTGTAAATTGTAGTGTTATAATCATAAATAAGAGGAATTACCTTATGATTAATTGCTCTATACACTAAAAAGTGTTGTTGCTGATTTAAGCTATTTTATCGGTGTGAACTAAAACTTTTACTATAAATTGAAGCAACCAATCTTCTCTTAGAATAAGTTGCCACTATAAGTAGCCTACATTACAATAAAGCTAATCGATAGAAGAGTAAGAGGTATTTTTGTCATATAAAACGGTATATTGCAAGTGGTTTTCAAGTTTCTTGTAAACTGTAGGGTAAATGGTATTATATAAAGTAGTTTTACTTATTATAATTGATAATATACCCATAAAATGAGGTTTTCAATGATTTTAGATAGTTATCAGTGAAGGAGTGGTTTTTTCTACAAATCTGATGTATATTCCTCTATATCTGTAGCTAAATAGCTTTGATAGATTTGTACAACTACATTTTACAAACTTTAAATAGCTCGAATATGTATTTATTATGAATTTAGGTATCAAATTATCATAAAAACAACGTTTTTCAGTGTTTAATGTATTTTGGAAAGCAAAAAAAACATGTCAAAAAGTGACATTATTCAGCCTTTTTTTGATAGAGAAATAAAAAGTGGAATTAATTGTTTCAGAGGAAATGTATTTTAAACTACTATAAGCTTATAAAACGAGTTTGAGGGCTATTTATTGGGATACAATTGTAGTATAACAAGATTTTCATAGTTTCTTGTAATTGTAGTGTTATATCATAAATAAAAGGAGTTTTCAGGATTATATAATGCTTATTACCCTCAAAATGTGTGTTTGAAATGATTTTTGCTAGTTATCGTGAATAATAGCTTTTTCTACAATATGAAGTATACATAGGCTTCTTTTCGATTATTTTACACCGATAAGTAGCTTACATTACATTAGAGCTAATAAATAGAGAGAAAAAGAGGTTATATTGTGATATAACGGTATATTGCAGGCTTTTTTCATAGTTTTTTGTTAATGTAGTGTTATTGTATATAACCAAGTAGTTATACTATATTTTGCCTAGATACCCATAAAATGTAGTGTTTTTCAATGATTTTAGCTAGTTATCAGTGAAGAGTTTTTTTTATTCTACAAAATTCAAGTATATTTCTCTTATTGTAGCTAAATAGCTATGATATTGACTAGAACACAATTTAAAAAAAGAATAGCTGAAAATATTTTTTATCATAAAATTTATGTACATTTTACCCCTAAAAAAAACGTTTTTAAAGTGTTTTTATGTTTTTTTAATATGCAAAAAAACCAAAAATTGACAATTCAGCTTTTTTTGATGGGGAAAATAAGAAATGGGGTATTAATTTGTTTTCGTGGGAATGCTATTTTAAACTCCTTAAGTTTTAAAAGATTTTGGGGGTTTTATCTACGGATACAATTGTATTTTGCAGGGTTTTTCTAGTTTCTTGAAAATTATATGTTATATCATAAATAAAAAAAATTTTTCCTTATTATAATGCTTTTACCTAAAAATATGTTGTTTTTAATTTTTTAGCTTTTTTAGGGGGGGGAAAAGTATTTTTTTTTTCCTACAAATTAAAGTAAAAAACCCCTTTTTTTTTAGATAATTTGGCACCTAAAAGTAGCGTATTACATTAAGCTAGAAAATAGGGAGTACGATTTTATTTTTTGTGATTCGGTATTTGAAAGTGTTTTTCATAGTTTTTGTACACTGTATGTTATTGTATTATAAAATAGTTTTACTTATTATATTGCTATAAACCAAAAAATTAGTGTTTTCATGTTTTAGCTGTTATCAGTAAAGACTGTTTTTTTCAAAATTAAGTATATTCCTCTATATCTGTAGCAAAATAGCTTTTGATATTTGCTACAATTTCTTTTTTCAAAATTAATAGCAAAAATATGTATTTATTAAAAATTTGGTTCACATTTATTTAAGAAAAAAAACGTTTTTTCAGTTTTTTAATGCATTTTAAAAGGGGAAAAAAATTCGAAAATTGAGATTATTCAGCCTTTTTTTAAATAGAGAAATAAAAATGTGGAAATTATTTGTTTCGTTAGAAATGCTATTTTAAAATTACTATAAGTTTTATAAAAGGAAGTTGAGGCTTTTTTGTGATACATTTGTATATTACAGTATTTTTTCATAGTTTCTTGTAATTGTAGCTTTTATATCAAAAATAAAGAAGTTTCCTTTTATTATAAGCTTTATACCCTCAAATGTGTTTTTTCAATATTTTAGTAATTATGTTGAAATATAGCTTTTCCCTAAAAATTTGAAGTATACAAGCTTATTTTTAGATTAATTGCACCTAAGATAGCTAACTTTAAACTTAAGCTAATAATAGAGAGTAGAGGTTATTTATTGTGTTATAACGGTATATTGCAAGCGTTTTTATTAGTTTCTTGTAAACTGTAGTGTTTTATTGTATATGTACAAGTAGTTTTACTTTTTAAATATTGCTATCACCCATAAAAGAGTGTTTTCAATGATTTAGCTATTTATTAGTGAAGAGTTGTTTTTTATACACAATTGAAATATATTTCTCTATATATTAGCAAAATAGCTTTTTATATTTTTACAACTACGTTTTACAAAAGTGATACTAAAAATATGTTTTTCATGAATTTTGGTATCAATTTACTCAAAAAACAACGTTTTTTAAGTGTTTTAATTTTTTTGAAAGGGCAAAAATATGTCAAAATTAAACATTATTAAGCTCTTTTTTTGATATTTGAAATTCAAAATGGGGTGTTATAGTTGTTTTCTTTATAAAATGCTATTTTAAACTAAGTAAGCTTATAAATGGAGTTTGGTTATTTATTGTGATAAATTTTGTATATTCAAGTGTTTTCATAGTTTTCTTGTATATTGTAGCGTTTTATCACAAATAAAAGGAATTTATCTTAGATAACTTTATACCCTCAAAATGTGTTGTTTTCAATGATTTTACCTAGTTATCGGTGAAATTAGCTTTTGTTCTACAATTTAGTAACAAGGCATACAAGTATACATTATTTTTGCACCGAAAAAGCTTACATTACATTAAGGTAATGATATAATTTTAAGAGTTTTTATTGATTAAGGGTAATGCAGTCGTTTTTCATATTTTCTTGTAACTGTAGTGTTATTATGTATACAAAGTGTATACAATATATTGTGTTACAAGTAGTTTTACTTATCATAATGCTATATACCCTAATTGTAGTTTTTTTAAATTGATTTTAGCTAGTTATCAGTGAGGAGTGTTTTTTTTTTAAAATTAAGTATATTCCTTATATCTGTAGCTAAATAGCTTTTGATATTTGCTCAAGTAAATTTTACAAAATTAATAGCTAAATATGTATTTTTAGAATTTGGGAAAATTTATTCATAAAAACAAGTTTTTTTCAAGTTTTTTAAAATGTATTTTTTGTAAGGCAAATAATGTCGAAAATTGTCAATATCAGCCTATTTTTGATAGAGAAATAAATATGTGGAATATAGTTGTTTTCGTTAGGAAGCTATTTTAAACTACTATAAGCTTCAAAAGAAGTTTGGGCATTTACTGTGATACAATTGTATATTACAAGTGTTTTTTTTATTTTCCCTGTAAATTGTAGGGGTTATATCATAAATAAAAAGAGTTTTCCTTTTTTAAAATGCTTATACCCAAATAGTTGTTTTTATGATTTTAGCTAGTTTATCGGTGAAATATAGCTTTTTTCCAAAAAATTTAAAAGTATACAAAGCCTTTTTTTTTTATTAATTTGCACCTAAAAGCAGCTTATTTTACATTAAGCTAATAAATAGAGGAAGAAAGAGGTTATTTATTGTGTATAAGGGTAATTTGCAAGCGTTTTCATAGTTTCTAGTAACTGTAGTGTATAGTATTAATACAAGTAGAGTTACTTATTATATGGTTTTTATACCCTTAAAAGTTTTTCAATGATTTAGCTAGATATCGTTGAAAATAGCTTTTTTCCTAAATTAATTTATACAAGTTTCTTTTTTAGACTAATTTGAACTAAAAAGTGTTTTACATTACTTAACTAAAAATAGAGTAGTAATGGGTTTTATTTATTGTTATTAACGGTATATTGCAGCGTTTTCAAGTCTCCTGTTAACGTAGTGTTTTGATATATACAATATTTATACTTATATATTGTATATACCCATAAAATGTATTTTTTTTCAATGATTTTGCTATTTTTTAAAGTGAAGATTTTTTTTCTTCTACAAATTGAAGTTATTCCTCTATATTTGTAGTAAATAACTTCGATATTTGCCACAACTAATTTAAAAAATTAAATACTAAAAATTGTATTTATCATGAATTTATGTATCATTTCACTCC
The DNA here is from genome assembly GCA_016584305.1 of Chionoecetes opilio. Taxonomy (NCBI): domain Eukaryota; kingdom Metazoa; phylum Arthropoda; class Malacostraca; order Decapoda; family Majidae; genus Chionoecetes; species Chionoecetes opilio. Next base: position 10,254 of record JACEEZ010015875.1, read on the forward strand.
TAAAAACAACTTTTTTTGCAAGTGTTTAATGTTTTTATGAGGTGAAAAAATTGCCCGACATTGACATTATTAAGCTCTTTTTTTTATTTGAAATTCAAATTTGGTATTATAGTTTTTTCGTTACAAAATGCATTTTAATTACTGTAGCTTATAAATGGAGTTTGGGGTTATTTATTGTGAAACAATTGTATATTACAAGTTTTTTTCATAGTTTCTTGTAAATTGTAGTGTTATTTTATAATAAAAGGAATTTACCTTATGATAATGCTATATCCCCAAAATGTTTGTTTCAATGATTTAAGCTATTTATCGGTGAAATAAACTTTTTACCTATAAATTGAAGAAACCCAAATCCTCTTCTTAGAATAATTGACATAAGTACCTAAAATAATTACTAAAAAATAAAGAGTAAGAGCTATTTATTGTCATATAACGGTATTTTGCAGTGTTTTCATAGTTTCTTGTAAACTGTAGTGAAATTTGTATTATAACAAGTAGTTTTACTTATTTATTGCTATATCCCATAAATGTAGGTTTTCAATATTTAATAGTTTATCAGTGAAGAGGGGTTTTTTTCTACAAATTGATGTTATTCCTCTATTTCTGTGCTAAATAGCTTTTGAATATTGCTAAAACTACATTTTAAAACTTAATAGCTAGAATATGTATTTATTATGAAATTAGGTATAAAATCATTCATAAAAACAACGTTTTCAGTGTTTTAAGTATTTTGAAAGGCAAAAAATGTCGAAAATTGACATTATCACCCTTTTTTTTTGATAAGAAATAAAAAAGGGGAAATTTATAATTGTTTTCAATTAGGAAATGCTTTTTTTAAAACTACATAAGCTTTAAAACAGTTTTAGGCTTTATTGGTGTACAATTGTTTTAACAAGAATTTTTCATAGTTTCTTGTAATTGTATGTTTATCATTAAATAAAAGGATTTTCCTGATTATATAATGCTTTTTACCTCAAAATGTGTTTGAAATGATTTTTTAGTTATCGTGAAAATATAGCTTTTTCCTACAATTGAAGTATACAAGGTTTCTTTTCGATTAATTTACACCTATAAGGCTTACTTACATTAAGCTAATAAATAGAGGGAAAGGGGTTTTATTTTATTGTGATATAACGTTATATTTGCAGGCGTTTTTCTAGTTTCTTGTTAACTGTAGTGTTTTTTGTAATATATACAAGTATTATACTTATTATTTGCTATATACCAAAAAAATTAGTGTTTTCAATGATTTTAGCTAGTTACCCTGAAGAGTTTTTTCTTCTACAAATTTGAAGTAATTTCTCTATATCTGTAGCTAAAAGCTATTGATATTTCTAGACCTATAATTAAAAAATGAATAGTGAAAATATGTATTTTCTAAATTTATGTATCAATTTTACTCTAAAAAAAACGTTTTTTTACAAGTGTTTTTTTATGTATTTTTATATGCAAAAAAAGTCGAAAATTGACATTATTCACCCTTTTTTTGATAGGGAATAAAGAATGTGTTTTATATTTTGGTTTTCGTTAGGAAATGCTATTTAAACTCCTGTAGTTTTAAAGAGGTTTGGGGTATCTACGTGTACATTTATATTGCAGGTGTTTTTCATAGTTTCTTGTAAATTATGTGTTATATCATAATAAAAGTTTTCCTTTATTATATGCTTTATACCATCAAAATATGTTGTTTTTTTAATGTTTTTTGTGTTATTTTTGGTAAAAGTTAACTTTTTTTAAAATTTTTGAAGTATAAAACCCTTTTTTTAAGATTAATTATATAAGTAGGGGTATTCATTTTAATTTAGTTTTGTAGTTTGAATACCGAGTTATTTATTGTGATATACGGTATATTTGATGTTTTTCAAAGTTTTCTGTACACTGTAGTTTTATTGTTAAAAAGTAGTTTTCCTATTTTTGCTATAAAATTTCATAAAATGTTAAAGTTTTAATGATTTAGGTATTTATAAAAGTTTTAAAGTGTTTTTTTTTTCAAAAATGGAAATAATTTCCCTTTATATCTTGTAGTAAAATTGTTAAATATTTGCTAAAAACTACTTTTAAAATTATAGCTAAAAAGGATTTATATGAATTTAGTATCACATTTATTTAAGAAACAAGTTTTTTCAAGTTTTTAATCGATTTTAAAGGCAAAATGTCGAAAATTGGATTTTAAAGTTTTGTAATTAGGAAATAAAAAAATGTTGAAGTTATAGTTGTTTTCGTAGGAAATGCTAATTCAAAATACTATAAGTATAAAAAGAGTTTGGGGTTTTTTGTGTTTAAATTGTATATTACAAGATTTTTCATATTTCTTGTAAATTGGTGGGTTTTTATATTTAAAAAAAAAGAAGTTTCCCATTATTTAGCTTTTATAAAATGTTGTTTTTCAATTGGTTTTTGTATTATGGTGTAATAGCTTTTTCTACAAATTTAAGTATCAATTAGTTTTTTAGATTTTAATTTTTCCAAAACAAAGTTTTTAGTAAATTACTTAAGGGAAAAATAAAGATTTAGGGGTTATTATTTGTATCGGTAATTGCAAGGTTTCATAGTTTTTTTTAAAATGTATTTATGTAATATACAAGGAGTAATTATTTATTGATACAATAAACAGGTTTTTAAATGTTTTTAGCTATTATTGTAAAGTGTTTTTTATACAAAATTAAAATTTATTCTATATATAGTAAAATGTTTTAATTTTCAAAATATTTTACAAAGTTATGTAAAAATATTTTTTCATAATTGGTATCATTTTTCCCAAAAAACAACGTTTTTGTAAGTTTTTTAAAGTATTTTTGAAAAAAAATATTAAATTTGGACATTATTCATTCTTTTTTTGATATTGAAATTTCAAAATGTGGTGTTTAATGTTGTTTTCGTTATAAAATGCTATTTTAAAATACTGAAAGTTATATGAGTTTGGAGGTTGTTTATTTACAAATTGTATATTCTGTTTTTCAAATAGTTTTTGATTTTTTGTAGGTTTTATCAAAATTAAAGGATTTATCTTTATAAATAAAGCTTTTTTCTCAAAATGTTTGTTTCAATGTTTTTAAACTAGTATTTTCGTGGAAATAAGTCTTTGTATACAAATTTAATAGAAAGCATAAATTAATTAAAATTTGCGAAGAAAGCTTAAATATTTTGGCTAAAAAGTATTTTTAGAGGTTATTTATGTGATAAGGGTATATCAGTGTTTTTCATAGTTTCTGTAAATGTAGTGTTATTATGTTTTTAAAGTGTTACAAATATTTGTTTTTTACAAGTATTTGTTTTACTTACATAATGTATAACCATTTTTTTAGTGTTTTCAATGATTTTAGCTAAATATAGTGAGGAGTTTTTTTTTACAAATTTTGAAGTTCTTTCTATATCTTAGCTAAATAGTTTTATATTTTTACAAGTAAATTTTACAAATTTATAGCTTAAAATTGTTTTTATGAATTAGGAATCCAAATTTATCATAAAAAAACTTTTTTAGTGTTTTAATGTATTTTTTAAGCAAATAATAGTCGAAAATTTTTTCCCATATTCAGCTATTTTATGGGAAATAAAAATGTGGAATTAGTTGTTTTCGTTAGAATCATTTTAATATATAGCTTACAAAAGGAGTTTAGGTATTTATGGATTTTTTTACAATTGTAATTAAGTGTTTTTCATATTTCAGAAATTGTATGTTATACATAAAAAAAGAGTTTTCTATTTATAATGCTTTAACCCTAATGCAAGTGTTTTATGTTTTTTACTTTTAATGGTTGAAAATAGTTTTTCCAACAATGGAATTAAAACAAGCCTTTTTTTTTTATTAATTTTGCCCTAAAAGCTTATTTTAATTTGTAATAAATGAGAGTGAGGTTATTTATTGTGAAAAATGTAATTTAAAGGGTTTTTCATAGTTTCTGTAAATTGTAGGGTATATTTTATATAAAGAATTACTTTTTAAAATGGCTTTATACCTTAAAAAGTTTTATTTTCAATGTTTTTAAAGCTATATCGTTAAAAATAACTTTTTCCTAAAATTAAGTATACAATCTTTTTTTAGACTAATTTGGGAAACTAAAGTAGCTTACTTTAAATTTAAAGCTAATAATTATAAAGAAATAGTTTATTTTTTATAAAACGGTATATTGCAAGGTTTTCATAGTTACCTTTAAACTTAGTGTTTTGTATATATATCAATAGTTACTTATTAATTGCTATTACCCATAAATGTAGTTTTTCCAATGTTTTTTAGTAGTTTTAGTAAAAGGGTTTTTTTCTTTAAAAATGAAGTATATTCCTCTATATTTGTAGTAAATACTTTGATATTTTGCACAATACTTTTAAAAAATTAATACAAAAAATATGTATTTATCATTAAATTTATAATCAATTTAATTCTAAAAACAACTTTTCAAGTGTTTTAATGTTTTTTAGAAGGGTGAAAAAATTCGAAATTGACATTTTTAAGCCTTTTTTTATATTGAAATAAAGGGGTATTATATTGTTTTTTAAAAATGCTATTTTAAACTGATTAAGCTTTAAAAGATTTTTGAGGTTATTATTTTGGGAAACAATTTTATATTAACAAGTTTTTCTAGTTTCTTTTTAATTGTAGTGTTATATCATAAAAAAAGGAATTTCCCTTATATAATGCTTTATACCAAAAAATGTGTTGTTTGAATGATTTAGGCTATTATGGGTGAAATAAACTTTTTCCCAAAATTAAAGGGCAACTTTTTTTAAATGTTCACCTATTAGTAGCTCCCTTAATTAGCTAATAAATAAAGAGTAAGAGGTATTTATTGTATATAAGGGTATATTGAAAGGGTTTTTTTTCATATTTCTTGTAAACTGTAGTGTAATTGTATTAAAATCAAAGTAGTTTAAACTTATTTTTGTATATCCCCTAAATGTAGTGTTTTCAAATGATTTTAGTAGTTATCAGTAAAGAGGGTTTTTTTTTTACAAATTGAGTTATATTCTTATATTTTACTAAATAGCTTTGATATTTGCTAACTATTTACAAATTAATAGCTAAATATGTTTTATATGAATTAAAGGTATCAATTTTATTCTAAAAAAACGTTTTTCAAGTGTTTTAATGATTTTGGAAAGGCAAAAAAAGTCGAAAATTCATTATTCAGCCCTTTTTTTAAATGGGAAAAAATAAAAAGTGAATTATTTGTTTTCATTAGGAAATGCTATTTTAAACATTAAGTTAAATAAAAGGGTTTGGGTATTTATTGATAAAATTGTATTTAACAGATTTTTCAAAAGTTTCTGTAATTGTAGTTTTTATATCATAATAAAGAGTTTTCCTGATTATAATGCTTATACCCAAAATGGGTTTTTTTTAATGATTTTTGTAGTTATCGTGAAATAAGCTTTTTCCTAATATGAAGTATACAAGGCTTTTTTGATTAATTTACACCTATAAGTCTTACATTACATTAAACCCCCTATAAATAGAGGAAAAGAGGTATTTATGTGATATAACGGTATATTGCAGCGTTTTTCATATTTTTCTTGTAAACTGTAGGTGTTATTGTATATATACAAGTATTTTTAAAATTTATTATTTGCTAAAAAACCCATAAAGTATGTTTTCAATGATTTTAGCTATTTATAGTGAAAGAAGTTTTTTTTTTACAAAATTAATATATTTCTATATATTTAGCTAACTAGCTTTTAATTTGCTAAACTACATTTACAAATTGATAGCTAAATATGTATTTATCATAAATTTTGTTATAAATTTTTAAACTCCTAAAAAAACGTTTTTAAAGTGTTTTATTTTTTTTAATAGCAAAAAAAAGTCGAAAATTACATTATTAGCCTTTTTTGATAGGGAATAAAGATGTGGTATTATAGTTTTTTCGTTAAAAATGCTATTTTAAACTCCTGTAAGTTTATAAAGAGGTTTGGTTATCTATGTGATAAATTTATATTCAGTTTTTTTCATAGTTTCTTGTAATTTAGTGTTTATCAAATAAAAAATTTTCCCTTATAATAAGCTTTATACCTCAAAATGTTTTGTTTTTAATGATTTTAACCTATTTAAATCGGTGAAATGTAGCTTTTTTCTACAAATAATATAAACCCTTTTTTCATTAATTTGCACCTATAAGAGCAAACATACATAAGCTATAAATAAATAGGGGTTTTATTTATTGTGATATAAGTATATTGCAAGTGTTTTTCATAGTTTTCTTGTACACGTAGTGTTATTGAAATATTATAAATAGTTTTGTCCCTTATTATATTGTAAAAAAAACCCCCATTTAAAAAAAAATGTAGTTTTTTTTCAAGATTTTAGCTATTTTTATCAGTGAAAGTTTTTTTTCAAAAATTGAAGTTATTCCTCTATATCTGTAGCTAAATAGCTTTTTATTTTGCTACAAAACATTTTACAAAATAAAAAGCTAAAATTGTATTTTTTGAATTTAGGACATTTATTAAGAAAACAACGTTTTTAAAAAGTGTTTTAAGATTTTGAAGGCGAAAAATTGCCCGAAAATGTCAATTCAGCCCTATTTTGATAAGAATAAAAAATGTGGAATATAGTTGTTTTCGTTAGGAAATGCTATTTTAAATACTATAAGCTTACAAAGGAGTTTGAGGCTATTTACTTGATAAAATTTGGGATATTACAAGTTTTTTTTTAGTTCATGAAATTGTAGTGTTATATCATAATAAAAGAGTTTCCTTATTATAATGCTTATACCCTAAAAATATGTTGTTTTTATGAATTTTGCTAGTTATCGGTGAAATATAGCTTTTTTTTTCCAACAAATTGAAGTATCAAGCCTTTTTTTTTTTATTATTTGCACCTAAAATCAGCTTTTTTACATTCTAATAAAAAGGAGTAAGAGGTTATTTTTTGTGATAAACGGTAATTTGCCCAAGCGTTTTAAAATAGTTTCTAGAAAACGTAGTGGTATAGTATTATATACAAGTGGTTTATTATTATATGGCTTTTTAAAAACCCTTAAAATGTGTTATTTTAAATGTTTTTAAAGCTAGATATCGTTGAAATAAGCTTTTTTTTCCTAATTAAAGTATCAAGTCTTTTTAGACAATTTGCAACTACAAGTAGCTTAAAATTTACATTAAGCTATAAATAAGTAGTAATAGTTGTTTATTGTTATATAACGTATATTGAAAAGCGTTTTTCATAGTCTCCTTAATGTAGTGTTATTGAAATTATACTGAATTTTATACTTTTATATTGCTATATACCCTAAATGTATTTTTTCAATGATTTTTAGTTTTTAGTGAAGAGTTTTTTTTCTTCTACAAATTGAAGGTATTTCCCTATATTTGTAGGTAATAACTTTCGATATTTGCCAAAAACTACTTTTAAAAAATTTAAATACCTAAAATATGTATTTATCATGAAATTTATGTATCAATTTCACCCCTTTAAAAACAACATTTTTGCAAGTTTTAATGTATTTATGAAGGGTGAAAAAATGTCGACAATTGACATTTAAGCTCTTTTTTTTATAATTGAAATTCAAATTGTGGTTTTTATAGTTGTTTTCGTTAAAAAGCTATTTTAATCTACTGTAAGCTTATAAATGGAGTTGAGGTTATTTATTGAAAAACAATTTGAATTTACAATTTTTTATAGTTTTTGGGTAAATTGTAGTGTTATATAAAAATAAAAGGAATTTACCTTATGATAATGCTCTATACCCTAAAAATGTGTTTTCAATGTTTTTAAGCTATTTATCGGTGAAATAAAACTTTTTACCTAAAAAATTGAAGCAACCAATCCTTTTCCCTTAAATAAGTTGCACCAAAAAAAAAGTGAACCCAAACACTTTTAAAGCTAATAAATAGAAGAGTAAGAGCTTTTTATTGTCATCTAACGTATATTGCAAGGTTTTCATAGTTTCTTGTAAACTGTAGTTAATTGTATTATATACAAGTTTTACTTATTATATTGTATATACCCATAATGTAGTGTTTTCAATGATTTTAATAGTTATCATGAAGATTTGGTTTTTTTCTACAAATTGATGTATATTCCTCTATATCTTTTAGCTAATAGCTTTTGATTTTGCTACAACTACATTTTACAAACTTATGGGTAAAATTTATGTATTTATTTGAATTTATTATAAATTTTTTTATAAAAACAAACGTTTTTCAATGTTTTAATGTATTTTGGCAAGGCAAAAAAATGTTCAAAAAATTGACATTATTCAGCCCTTTTTTTGATAAAGAAATAAAAAAGTGGAATAAAATTTTTTCATTGGGAAATGCTATTTTAAACTACTATAAGCTTTAAACGAGTTTGAGGCTATTTATTGTGATACAATTGTATATAACAAGAATTTTCATAGTTTCTTGTAATTGTAGTGTTAATCATAAATAAAAAAAGTTTTTCCTGATTATATATGTTTTTATACCCTCAAATTTTTTTGTTTTGAAATGATTTTTGCTAGTTATCGGTAAATATAGCTTTTTCCTACAATATGAAAGTTTTACAAGGTTCTTTCGTTTAATTTACACCTATAAGTAGCTTACTTACATTAAGCTAATAAATAGAGGAGAAGAGGTTTTTTTATTGGATATAACGGTATATTGCAGCGTTTTTCAATTTTCTTGTTAACTGTAGTTTTATTTGTAAAATACAAGTAGTTAATTATTATTTTGCTATATACCCATAAAATTGTGTTTTAAAAATGATTTTAGCTATATCAGTGAAGTTTTTTTTTCTTTTTAAAATTTTTGAAGATATTTCTCAATTGTACAAATAGCTATTGATATTTGTAGAACTACATTTACAAAATGAATAGCTGAAAATATGTATTTAAAATGAAATTTATGTATAAATTTTTCTAAAAAAAAACGTTTTTAAAAGTGTTTTTAGTATTTTAATATTGCAAAAAAAGTCGAAAATTGACATAATTGCCTTTTTTGATAGGAATAGAAATGGTGGTATTATAGTTTTTTCGTTAGGAAATGCTATTTAAACTCCTTAATTTATAAAAGGGGTTTTTGGGTTATCTACTGTGATAAAAATTGTATATTTGCAGGTTTTTCATAGTTTCTTGAAAAATTATGTGTTATAATTCATAAATAAAAGAAGTTTTCCTTATTAATAATCCTTTATACCTCAAAATATGTTGTTTTTAATGATTTAAGCTAGTTATCGGTGAAAGTAGTTTTTTTCCTTTCCAAAAGGGAATATACAACCCTTTTTTTTAAGATTAATTTGCACTAAAGTAGCGTACATTAAAATTAGCTAGTAAATAGAGAGTCGAGGTTTTTATTTTGATATAACGGTATATTGCAAGTGTTTTCATAGTTTTCTTGTACACTATGTTTTGTATATATACAAGTAGTTTTAAACTTATTATATTGCTATAAACCATAAAATGTATGTTTTCAATGATTTTAGCTAGTTATATGAAGGTTTTTTTTTTAAAAATTGAAGTTTTTCCCCTCTATATCTTGTGGGCTAAATAGCTTTGATATTTGCTAAAACTACATTTTACAAAATTAAAAAGCTAAAATATGTATTTATTATGAATTTATGTATCACATTTTTTAAAAGAAAACAAGTTTTTTTTCAAGTGTTTAATGCATTTTGAAGGAAAAAATGTCGAAAATTGAGATTATTCAGCCTTTTTTTGATAGAGAAATAAGAAATATGGCATGTAGTTGTTTCGTTAGGAAATGGATTTTAAAACTTACTATAAGCTTATAAAAGAGGTTTGGGGTTATTTACGTGATACAATTGGTATATACAAGTGTTTTTCAAGTTTCCTGCTTAATTTGTAGTGTTATATCATAAATAAAAGAGTTTCCTTATTATGATGCTTTATACCATTCAAAACATGTGTTGTTTTCAATGATTTTGGTAGTTATCGGTTCGAAATATAGCTTTTTCCTACAAATTGAAGTATACAAGCCTTTTTCTAGAGTAATTTGCACCTATAAGTACCTGAAATTACATTAAGCCCCCCTAATAAATAAAAGAGGTAAGTAGGTTATTATGTGATTAAACGGTAAGTGTAAGCGGTTTTCATAGGTTCTTGTAAACTGTAGTCGTTATTGTATTATATACAAGTCGTTACTTATTCAATATTGCTAATTCCCATAAAATGTAGGGTTTTCAATGATTTAGCTAGTTACAGTGAAGGGTTCTTTTTTCTTCTACAAATGAAGTATTATTCTTTATAGCTGTAGCTAAATAGCCTTTGAATCTGCTACAACTACATTAACAAAAATTAATAGCAAAAAATATGTATGTGTCAGAGAAAGTGAAAGATAAAAATTTCTTTGTCATCAAAAACAAAGTTTTATTCAAGTGTTGGAAGTATTTTTGAATTTTGGGTGACAAAAACATTGTCGAAAAATTGACATTAATGATGCCCGTTTTTTGCTACGAGAAAATATATGTGGGAAATAGTGGTTTTTCGTTAGGAAATGCTATTTTTATATACTTGTAAGCTTATAAAATGGAGTTGATGCTCAGTTAGTGTGATGCAATGTATATAACAAGTGTTTTTCATAGTTTCAATGTAAATTGTAGTGTAATATCATAATAAAAAGAGTTTCCTTATTATAATGCTCTATAACCTAAAATGTGTTTGTTTTCAAGGATTTTAGTTATGTTATCGGTGAAATATAGCTTTTTTCATACGAATAGTGAAGATATACAAGCTTTTGTTTTAGATTAATTTGCACCTTAAGTAGCTTACATTACATTAAGTAATAAACAGAGAGTAAGCGGTTATCTATTGTGATATAAACGGTATATTGCCGGCGTTTTTATAGTTTCTTGTAACCTGATAGTTGTTATTGTATATATACCAAGTAGTTTACTATATACTGCTATATACCTTTAAAATGTGTTTGTTCTCAATGATTTTAGCTATTAACGGGTGAAAGAGCTGTTTTTCCAAAATTGAAGTCAATATTCCTCTTTATCTGTAGCTAAATAGCTTTTGATATTTGCTACAACTACATTTACAAAATAATAGCGAAAAAATATGTTTTTTCATGAAATTTAGGTATCAATTTTACTCCCTAAAAAACAAGTTTTTTCAAGTTTTTTAAAGTATTGTTTGAAGGCGGCAAAAAAAAGTCGATAAAAAAAATTGTCATATTAACTCTTGTTTTTTTATATGTAATTCAAAAATGTGGGGGTATTAGAGTTGGTAGTTACAAATGCTATTTAAACAAACTGCTGTAAGCTTATAAAGGGAGAGTTTGAGGTTTTGATTCAGTCGTGATACAATTGTATATTACAAGTGTTTTTTCATAGTTCTTGTATAGTGTAGCGTCCTATATCATAAAATAAAAGGAATTTACTTATGATAATGATTTATACCCTCAAAATGTGTTTGTTTTAATGATTTTACCTAGGTATCGGTGGAATGTAGCTTTTTACTGACAAATTGAAGGTATAAACCCGTTTTTTAGATTATTTGCACCAAAGAAAACTTACATTACATTAGGCTAATAAATGGTTTTTTTACGAGGTTAATGTATTGTGATTATAACGGTAATATGCAGCGTTTTTCAAGTTTCTTGTAAACTGTAGAGTTTATCGTATATATACCAGTAGTTTGACTTATCATAATGCTATATATTAACCTAAAAAAATGTAGTGGTTTCAATGAATTAGCTAGTTATCAGTGGAGTTTTTGTTTCTACAAATTAAAAGTATATTCCTCCATATCTGTAGTAAATAGCTTTTTGATATTTGCTATAAACTACATTTTACTAAATTAATAGCTAAAATATGTATTTGTGTATGAAATTTCTAGGTATCAACATTTATTCATAAAAACAACGTTTTTCAAGTGTTTAATGAATTTATGAAATTGCAAAAAAAAATCGAAAAATTGTCATTATGCAGCCCTTTTCTTATAGAGAAATACCAAAATGTGGAATATAGTTGATTTCGCAAGGGAGGAAATGCTATTTTAAACTCCTATAAGCTATAAAAGGAGTTTGAGGCTATTACCCACCTCGTGATTACAATTGTATATTAACAAGGTTCTTCATAGTTCTTGTTAAATTGTATTGTTATATCATAAATAAAAGGGTTTCATTATAAATGCCTTTACACCCCAAAAATGGTTTTTTTCAATGATTTTAGCAATGATCGAGTGTGGTGGAATTTTGCATGAAATATAGTTTTTTCCTACAAAATGAAGGTATACAAGCCTTTTTTTTTTAGATTAATTTGCACCATATAAGTAGCCTTACATTACCATTAAAAAGCAATAAATAGAGGAGTAAGAGGTTATTTAATGTGATTATAACGGTATATTGTAAAGCGTTTTTCATAGTTTTCTTGTAAACTGTAGTGTTATTGTATTATATACAAGCAGCTTTACTTATTATAGTTTTATATACTTTTAAAAATGTAGTGTTTTCAATGATTTTAGCTAGTTATCAGTGAAGAGTTTTTTTTTCTTCTACAAATTGAGTATATTCCTCTATATCTGTAGCTAAATAGCTATTGATATTTGCTAGAACTACATTTATCAAAATTAATAGCTAAAAATATGTATTTTTCATGAAATTTAAGTATCAATTTTACTCATCAACATAACATTTTTTCAGGTGTTTTAATGTATTTTAATATGCAAAAAAAGTCGAAAATTGTCATTATTCAGCCTCTTTTTGATACAGAAATAAGAAATGTGGTATTATTGTTGTTTTCGTTCGGAAATGCTATTTTAAACTACTATAAGCTTATAAAAGAGGGTTTGGGGATTATTTACTGTGATACAATTGTATATTAACAGTGTTTTTCATAGTTTCTTGTAAATTGTAGTGTATATCATAAATAAAAAAGAGTTTTCCTTATTATAATGCTTTTTACCCTCCAAATGTGTTGTTTTCAATGATTTTAGCTAGTTATCGGTGAAATGTAGCTTTTTTCCTACAAATTGAAGTATACAATCCTTTTTTTAGATTAATTTGCACCTATAAGTAGCGTACATTACATTAAGCTAATAAATAGAGGAGTAAGAGGTTATTTATTGTGATATAACGGTATATTGCAAGTGTTTTTAATAGTTTCTTGTAAACTGTAGTTGGTATTGTATTATGTACAAGCAGAGTTACTTATTATATGGCTTTATACCCTTAAAATGTGTTGTTTTCAATGATTTTATAAAGTTATCGGTGAAATATAGCTTTTTTTCTACAAATTGAAGTATACAAAGCTTCTTTTAGATTAATTTGCACCTATAAGTAGCTTTCATTACATTAAGCTAATAAATAGAGGAGTAAGAGTTTATTTATTACGATATAACTGTATATTGCAAGCATTTTTCATAGTTTCTTTTAAACTGTAGTGTTATTGTATTATATACAAGTAGCTTTAATATCATATTGCATATACCCATAAAATGGGAGTGTTTCAAGATTTTAGCTAGTTATCAGTGAAGAGTTTTTTTTTTCTACAAATTGAAGTATATTTTCCCCTATATCTGTAGCTAAAAGCTTTGATATCTGCTACAACTACATTTACAAATTATAGTAAAATATGTATTTATTATGAAAATTTTGGTATCAAAT
>JACEEZ010015876.1:0-17327 GCA_016584305.1 Chionoecetes opilio
CCCCCCTGATTTGAAGTTGGTAAAATTCAGCTCAACGAAATAATTAGGAGTAGTTATACATTTTGGCGGAAACTTGGTTCCACGGGTCTTATGGTAAGCGACAGCGAGCGAGCGAAGCGAGCGAAGCTCGCTGTAAATAATATTACAGAGGGTTAAGGAGTTAGTGAAAATTAACAAGACGTCACCGCAGAGTTTTCCCCATACTTGTTTTTCCGTACCGACTTTCTTCGTTCACCTCCCGAGTGAGCTTCGTGTGAAAGTACTTGCCGAACTTAAAGTTAAATACTTGACAGTTGTTCCTTCTTTCTCTTGGCTCACGCCCTCCTCAATACCCACGGCCCCTCTGGGGTCGCGCACCCCACTCGGGCGCGGTAAGACCCTCTGGACTGCATGGTGTCCTCGGAAGCCCTCCACGACACGGACACGACACGTTCCCATATTGGTAAGGGTTATCTCACATGCTCCAAACACCCCTGTGAATACTGATCTACTTTCGTTATCAAGTTAACACAAAAATAAGTTGATACCACGCGTGGAGAATCTTTACAACAGATAGATAAAAACGGAAGCAAAGAAATGGAGGATCACGTAATAACAAAAACCGAGCAGTATAGCGGTTGACCCTGTGCCTTGTTCCCTTGTCATTCGCAGTTTTTAAGTATTAAAGGGCTATTGTTATGCCCGGAAAAAAGCCTTAAAACCCCTTCGTGGTCATCCGTTTTCTGTCACCAGAACCCCTTGCATACAATCTTTCCAGAAATTATTATTAATATAAACTAATTGGTTAATACTACTACACCTTTTCACTCTCAAATTAAAACAACTGAGCTTCAAATTAAAACAACTGAGCTTCAAATTAAAACAACTGAGCTTCAAATAAAAAAATTTGAATGCCCAAAACTTTTTAGTCAAAAAATTTGACTCGAAACATTTTGAGTGGCAAAAAATGTTGAGTCCCAAAAATTTTTGTGCTAAAAATTTTTGTGCCAAAATTTTTTGTGCCAATATTTTCGCGTGCCAAAAAAATTTGGAGTGCCAATTTTTGCGTGCCAAATTTTTTTGAGTACCAAAAAAATGTAACTGCCAAAAAAATTTGAGTGCCAAAATTTTTTAAGGGCCAAATATTTTTGAGCCAAAAAATGTTTAGTACCAAAACTTTTTGAGTGCCAAAAATGTTTTGAGTGCCAAAAAAGTAAATTTTGTTTTCTTTTGTATAACTACAGTATGTGTACTAACATACACGAAATAGCTATACGTTACTTCATCCTGTGTTGCTTATCTATGTAGTATGCTGTGTAAAAATATTTAAAGGAATGGTTCTTTTCATAAATAAATTTTAACAACCCCCTCTCCCGGCGTTACACTGTCTTCGATAAAGATACCAAGTGTGGGAAGTAAATGACAGCCAGCAGCATGACATTAGCGTACGTACAATAAATGGGGTTAGCTGTGGTACGCCCGCCATTTTATCATGGCTGCCAACAGTGCCAAGCTAACCCGATGAGACCAGCTACCAACAGTATCATATTGAGCTTATTTATGTCGTTCTGTAGTGAATATTCAAAGCAAATACAACGTTCACCCTAATTAATCAGCAGTGGCGTACCGAGAGGGGGGAGGCATGCGGCCATGGCCCCCCCCTTTTGCAAGGAATAAATAATTAGAAATATATATATATATATTATATATATATATATAATATATATATAAAATATATAGAGAGAGAGAGAGAGAGAGAGAGAGAGATGAGAAGAGAGAGAGAGAGAGAGAGAGGAGAGAGAGAGAGAGAGAGAGAGAGAGAGAGAGAGAGGAGAGAGAGAGAGAGAGAGGAATGAGAGGGGAGAGAGAGAGAGAGAGAGAGAGAGAGAGAGAGAGAGATGAGAGAGAGAGAAGGAGAGAGAGAGAGAGAGAGAGGGCAATACTTTCTCCATGAGGGAATCGAGATCTAATAATGAAGATATAAACCAGCGCGGGTAGAAACATCGATGTTTCTACCCGCGCTGGTTTATATCTTCATTATATATATATATATATATATATATATATATATATATATATATAAAATATATATATATATATATATATATATATATATATATATATATATATATATATATTAGGGGGGAAAGCTATTTGGGGACCAAATTTTTTTTCTTCGAAAAATGAAAAAGGCAGTTGATTTTCTGGTTCCTTTTATCCTAAACACCACATAAAAAAGTTTCATCTCGATCAAATAATTTAAGGCGTGCCTCATCGCACTTGAATGTCAGACACCCGGACATTTTTGGGGGACCACCTATCCCTATTACTCCGGGTTTGGGTCATATGTGTGTTTTACAACGGCTTTTTAAATGTTACTAAATGTAAACTATGTAGTCACTACACATCTTCCAGACTGTTCTGTACCATTTATTTTGTTTCGAATGTATCTTACCTAAGAATATTGGAACAAAAATTGTTCTGGGGGATCACAAATCTTCGGTGTTACTGTTCACCATGTGACTGTTACCCATCGCGACACAATGTGTTCTACTACTCCGCACCGTGATCGTTTTAAATAAATACGAAAACCAGATAAACAAGGTTCAAAGGCATGGACGGTACCGCTAGAGTACTAACGTCACTGGAAGAATATAAACATTATCAAACATTATCAAACCTTACCTAACCTAACCTAACCTACCGCTCTAAGCCATTCAGTGTGATCGGGACGGCCTAAACTAACGTTCGTAGCATTTACGTCGCGGGACGGCCAGCCTAACCTAAATAGTGTCCTCCAGTGACGTCATATCCAGACTGTCTGAACTCTGTGAACGCCATCTACACTTTGAACGCCGTGAACGCCGACCAGGTCGTGGGTATGTGCTTCGACACGACGGCTCGAACACAGGCTCGCGGTCAGGGGCCTGTCTGCTCATTGAGCAGCAGCTCGGTCGTGACCTGCTCAATGTCGCCTGCAAACACCACGTGCTCGAGCTCATCACCGCGAAGGCCTACGCGGTTTATCTCAACACCCCATCGTCCGGACCGCAAATCCCGCTCTTCACACGATTCCAGGACAAGTGGGACTTAATCGATCAGGACCAGCACGAGATCATGCCCGATGACCACCTCACGGAGGCCATCAGGGACTCCCGGGACAACCTCATCGCGGGACTCAAGCTCCACCTGTTGCAGTTCCAGCCGCGGGATGACTATCGCGAGCTCCTGGAGCTCTCCGTCATCGTGCTCGGCGGGATGCCGGCCCGAGGCATTCGATTCCGGCGGCCTGGGGCTCACCATCACGCGCGTTGGATGGCCAAGTTGATCTACGCTGTGAAGATCTACCTCTTCCGGGGACAGGCAAACCTGACTGCCTGGGAGAGCGCCGGCATCCTTCGGTACGTCAAGTTCATCGTCTCGGTCTACGTCCCCGCGTGGTACGCCGCGCCGAGCCCCACATCGGCCCCTGCGAAAAGACCTGGCCCTCCTGAAGGATTTGGTCGGGTACGAGGACAAGTCCCTCGCCAAGGCGCTCGCCGACGGCTTCGCGCGACGCCACTTGTGGTATTTGAGTGAGAGCCTCGTCCCGTTTGGGGTTCTTCGACGAGGACTTATCGCTGGGAAGAAAGCAGGTCATGATCGAGGCCCTCAGCTCCAATGAGGGCTCGGAAGACCTCACCAAGGGGGGCCGTCGTTGATCTCAAGGCCGACTTGTCGCAGAAGGACCCTCGCGGACTTCGTGACCCCAAATCGTCGCGAATGTTCTTCGTCACCCTGGGGATCGACGACGGCTTCCTGGAGACCGACCCGGCGGAGTGGCACGACGACCCTCGCTAAGTCGCCGCAGCCCGCAAAGTCAACGGCATCCGGGTACTGAACGACTTCGCCGAGCGTGGCGTCGCCCTGATGGAAGACTACAATTTGACCCTGACCAAGGACGAGGACCAGACGCAGTACATCCTGCAGGTGGTGAAGGCGCACCGGGGAAGATTCCCCGACGCCAACAAGAGCACGTCACCCGGCCTCACTGATTTCGAAAGTCGAAAAATAAGTGTCATCCTAGTGGTCACATGAAGGGCTGTGCGTTGGGCGGACTCATGGCCTGTGTACTTTTTTGGACGCCGGATTGTTCGTAAGGTTCTGAAGCGTACGCTCCAGGGGCCAGATGCTGAGAGTGAGCTAGGGCGCCCTATCCACTAGGGCGCCTGTGGTAAGGCGAAACGCCCTCCCACCGCAATGCTCAGTCGAGATTGCTGCCTTAGTGGCACCGCTAAAGGCGCTGAAAACTAAGGCATGGTCAGACCCTGACTTAGTGAGCTGCTGTGGGCCTTTGACAGATATTCATCTTCTGTTTATAAAGCAAATACAGCCTTGTTTCAGTTCCTACAACGTAACAATTGGTGTTTACGTATTAATAGTGTTGCAAGGTGTGTATGAATTGATCGTGCAAGACTAATGCGGCATTTTAGGGTGTTATATGCTGGGATAAGAAATGTTGTGTTGTGTGTTTGGGTTTGGGGCGGGCGGCGGGCGGCGGGCGGCAGGTGCTCCGCCCGCACTAAAATGTTGTACTATTATACGGTATTATCATACTACCAGATGATATTTAGGACAGCTGAACATACCATCATCTTCACGAGACATTAGTGCATATCATGAATGTATACAAATTTCGGGTAAAACTATCCCTATAATAAGATAATGAGAGCAAAATGAAATCGTGTATAAACTTTTTTTCACCTTTTTTTATTCATCATTCCTTATTCCTGGAATTTTGCTTGCATTAAATTTCACTCATTGTCCCGGAATCGGCACACCTTAACGATTATCATGGGTATGGCACGTCCTAATGCAAAAAATATTTTAAGTGGTCAAAACCTGCGTGAACGTCAAACTTGTGATGAAACAGCTTTTGGCGGGGGAGAGCGGTGTCTCCTTGCCATAGTGCTTGGTGAGGGAGGGAGGGACAACTTTCCTTGCTTCAGCAGACGTGTTCAAGCCTTGTGATTGGTCGAAGCTGCCTAAGCAGCGCTCAAATAGGCAACATGATTGGTAGTAGGATTCTCGGACCACGCCCACGCCATAGGCTTTGTAGGTGTAAGGCAGTGCAAAAGGCCTAAAACTTTCGACTTTGTACATAGGCTTTAGTCGGTGCCTTAGCCGGGCCGTTCAAAAGCGCCTGAAGACGGGTAAGGCGCTCTTTTGCCTTACCTCTATGGCACTTCTCAGCATCTCCCCCCAGTACCGTGGCGTCTGGGATATGGAATATCGGTGCGATACTGGATAATAAATACTGGTTCTCAAGCTGCCTACGCGGTGTTGCTGCGTCCCGCCTGAATTCCAATGAACTGCAACTCGAGAAAGGCCAGTGGTCGCTGGCAGTTTTAAAACTCAAAGGTTGGTCTACTTGTGTTTTGGCTCCGCGACTAATATTTTCATAAAATCAATTTCGCGATAAATATGATGCACAGCATTGAATACCAAAAAATATAGTTCTTCTGTTGTTCTATTAATTATATGATGACATGCATTACGATGGAACGTTTATAATAGCAATTTAATGCAAATTACTCGCCTCGAGTAGCAAAGCTTAATATGTATACACACAAAACGTAAGTTAGTCAAAGCCTTCGTCAGAAAGACATTGACTAATGGTTAGTCAATGCTTTGTATCGTGTTCACGGGCTATTCTTACTTCTGTTTATCAAAGATTTACTCTTTGTGAAATATTTGGAATACAACACTGATTCTGTACAATACACTAATGATCCTGATAATATATCATAAGTCTTAAAACGACGGTTCTTTGAAAGCATTTATTCATATTGGGGACGCTTGGCATTTTCCCTCCGAAATTTGTCAATTTAGCCTACCACTTTTACTTGAGTTGAAAACTGATGAAGCTAAAATAAATATTTGGCGCAAATGTGATTTGGTTCGGTTAGACATGCTGCAGAGAAGAAAGAGATACTGAGAAGAGAATATCCATCATTATCAGGGCCCTAAGCAGTGTGCCCTGTGCAGAGCAAGGCAAAGGATTATACGGTAAGTAATATTTTTTTTTCTCTTAATTTGTTCTTGAAGTAAGTATAGTTTTAAATTTAAGGAAGCATGACAAATAAAATAAGATTTGTGAAGAGCAGAGTATTGCGCACATAGACGTCAATTGTTCGCTTGTTTTGCTTTGGGTTAAATACTTGAATAGTGCCGCGATTCCTGAGAAAGACAAAAGGGACAGGGCAGCTGCCACCGCCTGTGATAGCATCATTGGACATCACCAGGGCTCATAGTGTTCCCCAAGGGATCCTCACAGCTCTAAAAAACCCAACAGCAGCCAGCATAATAGTGACGAGGCCAGCCAGACTCACGGCACTCATGGCAACACGGCTGCTGACCTGGATACCCTGCCGCCCTTCGCCTCCCTTCGAGTCCCTTGCTATACACCCCCCTCGCCTTCCTTTGCAGTGAACCTTTCTATTCCACGATCAGTGTATGTATTGGTAAGTAGAAATTGGTTTGGAAATACTTTGGAAACTCATCCTTCCGGCTTTGACTGAAATGAACTAGCGCACAGTATTGTATGCTTATTGTACTCACATCTGTAAAGGTTCCAGCGTGCGCTCAGCCTTGGTTAACCCACACGGCCGCTATGAAATAGAGGTGTCTAAAAAAAAATTCATAAGTCCAGTTAGGTTAGGTTAGGTTAGGTATACTTTGGGGTTTAAAGGTTAGGTTAGGTTTAATATTTTGTGGTTAAGGTAGGTAGGTTAGGTATACTTTGGGGTTTAAAGGGTTAGGTTAGGTTAGGTATACTTTGTGGTTAAGGTTAGGTTAGGTTAGGTTAGGTATACTTTGTGGTTAAGGTTAGGTTAGGTTCGGTTAGGTATACTTTGTGGTTAAGGTTAGGTAGGTATACTTTGTGGTTAAGGTTGGGTTAGGTTCGGTTAGGTATACTTTGTGGAAAGGGTTAGGTTAGGTATACTTTGTGGTTAAGGTTAGGTAGGTTAGATTTTTACATATAGTGACTTTGATGATTTTTTGGGGAGCCATAAATCACTTATATTTGCTTCCCCCCCCAAAAACCCCCGTATTCCCGCCAGTTCCCCAGGTTTGTTGGCTATAGGGGGAAGAAAAAAAAGATAGGGGTGAAGGACTTCTTCCAAAGTTTACCAATTTATGAACTTACCGGATGTTACCCGTGTTGTTGTTGTTGTTGTTTTCGGTAAAATTTTGGGAAAGGGAAGTCCTCACCCCTACTTTTTTTTTTTCCCCCCTATAGCCAACAAGCCTGGGGAACTGGGGGGAATACGGGGTTTTGGGTGGGGGAAGCAAATATAAGTGATTTATGGCTCCCCAAAAAATCATCAAAGTCACTATATGAAAAAAAATCTAACCTAACCAACCTTAACCACAAATTTATACTAACCAAAACCTAAACCTAACCTTAACCACAAAGTATACCTAACCTAAACCAAACCTTAACCAAAAAGTATCCCTAACCTAACCTATCCTAACCTAACCAACCTTAACCACAAAGTATACCAAAACCTAACCTAACCTAACTGGACTTAAGAATTTTTTGAGGCACCTCATATTTCACAGCGGCCGTGTGGGTTAACCAAGGCTGAGCGTACGCTGGAACCTTTACAGAGGGTGAAGTACAATAAGCATACAATACAGTGCGCTAGTTCTTTTCAGTCAAAGCCGGAAGGATGATTTCCCAAAAGGTTTCTGAGGAATATGGAGAAGAGGGGTGCAGTCAGTTGTACATAAGTTATTTCGTACACTAAAAAGTTGCGTAGTCTATATGAACCCATAGTCGTTTCGTAACACTCAGCTCAGAGTTGAACTTGACTACAAAGAGCTACGAAACGACATCAGGTATCTACGAAAAAACTCAAAATCAGTGTACGAAACTACTAACAAAACCTGGGTACGAAACAACTTGTGTACGAAACTCCCTGTAACCGTAGGAGGTTAGGTTAGAATATCGGGGGGTCGAGGGCGGCAGAGCCTCCCCGTTTGGAGGTTCAATTTTGGGGTTTAGGTTAGGAAGCTAGGTGGTATTATTTTACACTAGGACCGAAATTCCCTACACAATTGGAGTGTGGTTTCTATTCCCTTTATTGGATTTGGGGTATTATTATAGTTTTTGCCCATACTACCCCTCTCCCAAAAAAACAAGCTTGGGGACTGGGGGAATGCGGGATTTTTGGCTGGGATACAAAATAAACTTTCGCAACCACATAGTTTTTGATTTAGGGGTGTTAAAAAATTCCCTAGATCTAGGGAAAATTAATTGGATTTCTTCCGAGTCCAGAGACGTGTAAAACCTGACGATCCTCACAGAATGATGACCGAAGTGTCGAGAACCCCCCCAAACCCCCCGCGGGAAAGGATAGGTTAATTTGTTTAGGTTATATTTGGTTAGGTTAGGTTAGTTTTGGGTTTTGGGTTGGTTAGAATTGGTTAGGTTAGCTTAGGTTAGATTTGGTTAGGTTAGGTTATCGGTGGGTCAAGCCCCCGCTAGGTTAGTTCATTTGGCTAGGTTAGGTTAATTTTGGGTAGGGAAATTTCTGTAGATATAAGGAATATACCTAGATTAGAGAATTTTCCCCCCCATACACAAACTCTTAAATTACGTGTTTTTGACGCATAATGTGTTCCCCCCCCGAAAACCTGCATTCACACAGGTTCCCAAACTGTTTTGGGGAAGTGGGAGAGTATGGGCAAACACTAGAAATTTACCAATTCTAGGAAACATTCTCTCTATGGACTTCTGTCGCAAATCTTTACTTTTGGAGATATGACATTTTGGGTTATAGGGAGGTGAGAGACAAAGTGTTTACGTCCGTCACACTCTTTTTCCCTCTTGTGACCTCCTTCACTCTGTTCTTCCCTTGCCGCGGACACTTCTTAATGCAGATTTGGCTTTAGTTTGGAGGTTAACGTGTGGGAATAGGTTAAGGTTTTAGGTTAGGTTAGATTAGTGAGTTAAAGGTGGGGTTAGGTTAGTTAATTTTCATATCTCATACACTCTCTTATTAAAAAAGTCTTATATCTCCAAAAAGTAGTGATTTGCGACGGAAGTTCATAGAGAGAATAAAAAATTTCTTAGAATCTATTGAGGTGAACAGAAAAAAAATCCCAATTGTGTAAGGAATTTTCTGTCCTAGTGTACAAATTAAGGTTAGGTTGTTAGCTAGCTCAGGTTAGGTAAATTTTTTCTAGATCTAGGTACATTTCCTTAGATATAGGGAATTTGACCCCCCTACATAACTCCAAAAGTACGTATTTTCGACACAGTAATTGTTCCCTCCCCGAAAAGCTTGCATTTCCACAAGTCCCCACACTGTTTGGGGGAAGGGATTGGGGTCGGCTCTCCCCCTTTTCCAAGGGGGAGAGTAAGGGCAAATGCTAAAAATTTTACCAAAACTAAAAAAAACACAAGGGGGTATGTGGGGGCCCATCGAGGGCTCGGTTAAGAATCAATGCCCAGTAAATTTTTACACTGGGACTATAATTTTCTACACAATCATAGAGTATGGTTTTGTTTACCTTAATGGATTCTGATAAACTTCCGTCAAAAATTACTACTTTCGGAGATATAAGATGTTTTTATAGGAAAGAGAGTGAATAGGAAATGGGGAAAATCTACTAACCTAACCTTTATGACTCACTAAGACACTAACGTAACCTTTTCTGACCGGTAAATTGTTACTTTCAAACATTAATTGAGAAAGAGATTATAAATGTTCTTTCCCTATGTATTTTGATTTGGTAAGAATTTTGGTCACATTAAAAATTGTCGGAAATGCCTCATTTGCAGTTATCCCCCCCCATAAAAAACCTGAGGACCCACGGGAAGTTTTGGCGGGGGGGAAGGGGGAACAAGTTTTGTATGTGGAGTAGATTATGTAGATGACGTAAAATATATCCGGTATACACTATGGGATGATATGAAGCTGAAAATACATCAAAATATATAACCAAAAACCCTACAGATACCTACCTATTTCTAGGGAAGTTCCCTAACCTAACCTAACCTTAAGGGGATAACTGCAAAATGAGGCATTTCCGATGATTATTGATGTGACCATCATTCTTAACACATCAAAATATACAGGATAAGAATACTTTAAACGTACACACAACCCTCGTTTTCCCGGACCTCCATTTCCCGGATATCGGATTTGCCGGTCAAAATCAGAGGTCCGGGGATATGTCAGAGTCCCGGACTAATGCCTGGTCCCGTCCGTAAATTGACAAAGTTGTCCGGGGGTTTCCCAAAGCGTCTCCTGTCACACCTGGTCAGTGTCCGCGCCTCCCGCCAGGTGTCAGCATGCTCAGCTTTTGTATTGTTTACATTTGGGTACACGACACTCACTCTCCAAGACACACACCCCTCCCGGCAACACGCTGTCATCCGCCTCACCTGTGCCTTCCTGAGGAAGACAGATCAACTACAGCGCCTGTGATAGCATCATAGGACATCACCAGGGCACATAGTGTTCCCCAAGGGATCCTCGCAGCACTAAAAACAACAACAAAGTGACGTAAAAGTCCGGGGCGGGGTAGCTGATATTGGCGGTTGCCGGACAGTAAATACTAGAGTAGGATAAACGCCCGGGTGAGTAATGGCCTCGGACTGTTGCGATTCCCGGGACGTTTGGGTTCCGGACCAGTGCTCCCCCCTTTTAGCCCGGGGAAAACGAGGGTTGTGTGTATTTCGTACTAAATTACTGGTTGAATACCATCTAACCAAATCCACGTTTAACCTGACTAAAGGCAAATCGCGTTAAAAAAATGTCCGCGCAAAGGAAAAATTGAGGCGAGCAGGTCAAAAGAGAAAGAAGAGTGAGGCGCACATAAACACTTTGTCTTCTTGTCAACTGTCGTATCTCCAAAAGTATTGATTTGCAACGGAAGCTCCCTTGGGTTTTCTTAGAATCCTAAAAAGGTAAACATTAACCATGGTTTCCCCCTTGTGTAGGGAATTTTGGTCCTAGTGTAAAATAATACCTAATGCCCAGGGTTTGGTAGTGAGTTAAGATTTGTTGTATCCAACCCGCCATATATCGTTTTTCTACCTTATGAAGGATTAATCTTTTGTCATACAGTCTTTTACTAACTTCAAGCCTCTTGGCAAACTGTTAATTTGGTCAAAAAGGGAGGTTAGGTTTAAAGGGTTTAAATTTAGTTTTATTTTAAACTAAACTAAACTTAACCTTAACCTTAACCTTAACCATAAACCTAACCTAGCCTGGCTGCTGTCAGTGAGGGAGGGATTGGCCTTTTGGTCACTGACTGTGCTGATGACGACGGCGGAGTTTCACCTATTATTTTATTATCATTTATTTCCGTGATTTTCATCGAAGTAACAGCTTGCCAGGAGGTTTGAAGGTTAGTAGAAGACGTGTATGACAAAAGATTTGTCTTCATAAGGTAGTAAGCTGATATGGCAGGGGCGATTAAAACGAATCTTAAAACCAAACAAACATCAGATTCTTTCAAAACGCATAAAAATGTATCAGAAAAATATAGTTCATCTGAAAAAGGAGAGCGTTGATAAAGCGAATCTTTATCGGTTAGTGAACTAAAAAGGTGGTCTGTGATATATATTATGTAAAGAAATTATAACACAAATGTGATATTTTTGTCGGTTTATTTTGTTGTATTTGGTTGCCAGTGAAAGCCCCGTTCTGCGTAATAATAACGCATTATTATTAGACAGAAATGGGCTTTCACTGCAAACCTTAAAAACACGATTTGTGATATGTAGTTTTTCTGCGGCATATATGTAGTAATTTCCATTCACTTCTGGACACTAACAAATATAACCTACGTATTTGGTAAATATTTCCCCAGGATTGGCGGCCGCCAACTAGCCGGAGCAGTGGGGCGCTTATTTCCCAAGTCTGGAAAGGGTCGGGCCCTTTCCGGGTGAAGACGCTTGACTGTCGCTCTGTAGCTAAAACCCTCGGATTTTCTCAAAAATACCATCATTGTGATTCCCCCACAAAGTTAACATATTGTAAGGAAAAATAAAACCCTGCCCTAACGAACCTAACCTGACGTGTTCAAGAGTAAAGTAGGCGACCCTTTGTGTAGGCTTAAGGCCCGGTCCCACTAGCCCGCTTTTTATGGCCGCCGTTGCCGTACACCGCCCAACAATGACGTCCCCCCATCATCACCGCTTGAGTGGTATTTGTGGTAACCGGGCACAGTTTGCACCTTCGCTCGAGCGGACACCGCCGAGTGGGAGAGATGGGCTTGATTTTAACTTTGTACGGCAGCCGTACAGCGGTACGGCGGTGCGGTCGACTTTATTGTGACGTCATGTTGTCATTGTTGTACGGCGGCCGTACAAGCGGGCTACTGGGAAACCGGACTTTTCACAACCATCCGGGTGGCCCAGTTCTGACTAATATTAATTGCCATTTTGTTTGTTCTAGGTTAAGGTTAGGTTTAAATAAGACAATTGACCTGAATACTACTAGAATTACTGTTGCAAATTTATATATGTATATATATATATATATATATATATTTTATATATAATATTTTATATATATATTTTTAATATTTTTTTTTTTTTAATCCCTCCCCAGGTAGAAGGTTATGTTAGGAATCCTTGGAGCGAGTAAACCTTAGTTTTTAAAATAAGGGAGGCTATGGCCCCCTGGATTTTTGCTGCAAGGTCATTTAAATTATCCTAAAACCCTGACTGGGTTTTTTACTAAAAAACACGAATCTTGCCCTCGGTAATAGTATAGAGTAGACCCCTAACTAATTGGACAAAGATAGAAATAAAAGTGATATCGAAATAATGTATGTGATTAAGGACAAACTCTAAATTTACCGTTAAGTTAATGCTGCTGTCAACAGAGCCAGGTGAGCTGGGGTCTGCTGCGCTCTGGGTGAGCGGGAAGAAAACCGTGGTTTCCCGTCTAATAGAAAAACAACAAAAGTCCAACCACGGCGAAGAATCAGCAAAAAATTTTCAGCAGCCGCAATGTTTTTTATTTGTCACCAGGTCTATACCGGGTCCCCACCGGCCCGGTACTGGGTTCACCGTCCCGCCGAAACAGGCGCAAAACGGATGCGCCGTCCTATAGCGTCCTGTACCCGGCTCTCACCGTTCACTGCCGCTTTTTACCCCGCCGGCAGGAGTTTTGAGCATATTCAAAACTCCTGCGGGCGCGGATGGCCGGCAAAGCCCTTGAAAGTGTTCAATGGACGGGAAACGGCCCACCGTGTGGGCCTCACGTATGCTTTCCGGTCCGCACCAAATTTTTCACACGGTGGGGAATGGTGAGCCCACACGGCTCTGTGTGACAGCAGCATAAGTTTTGATTACATGGCTATTGTGGAGTTAGCTCCATGTTTCCAAAAGTATAATATATTTTGTATACTTTATGTTTATTGTCACATTCATTTGCCATTGCATACTGTTTTGTGGGCGGCAGTCAGGGGTTTGTTTTCCCTTATGTGTTTTAGGCCACACCCTCAAATGCTCTGACATAATGCTAGGCTTAACATTTTTTTTATTAATGTATACATGTCATTCAGTGGGCACAAGACAAGCAGGTAATGGGACGCTAAAATTGGTCAACACAAACACAGTTTTCATGTTCTTCATGGAGAAACTAGGCTTGAAAAGACCATTGAAGCTGTACAAAATGTTGGAAATCAATGCTCTTTTCAACATTACAAACATGAACATCAGGCTGAGGAAACCAGAAGAGATTGAACTGAGGGAACATCAAAAAGCAGGTTTTGGGCTAATTTAATTATGTTGATACAGGTTTCCCTTTAAAACCCCTACAGGGGCAGTGTTATTTAGTTTTTTAGCTCTTCCTGAGTCCTGTTTCCATTCCTGTTTTTTACTGCCTCACTGCACTCTCAACATTTAGCTGAAGCTACATCCCTCCTTTTTGTGTTCCTCTATTATCTACCCTTCCATGCTGCCTTGTTGGCACAGGGTCCTCTTCCATTATCATCTGTTTATTTGACATTGTTTCTACCTCTCATCTCTCAAACATACATTGCCTTCCAAAATTTAAATATTTCACTTTCATCCAAATACAATCAGCAATTTTGGTCCACATTAACTTTCAGGTTTCTTTCTCACAGAAACTATTGAAATAATTAACAGATATTATTTTTTTTTGTCATTCTCTGCAAACAGTGCAATATTATCCACAAGTGGGTAGGTTATAGCGGCTTCTAGTTTGTCTTATTAACTCATTCTGCACTATCATTCCTAAACCCTTGTGCATGGGCCTAGCTTTCACAACTGTTTGTACAGCAGTGTTATAATAGTAATGTGTATGTTTCCCAAAAAGATTGTATAAGGTAGGCTATGCAAAATAAGGTAGGAAATGATGGTATGGAGCAAAAATTACTGCATATAATATACTACAATATTAGTACTGGCATTCTTGTAAGCAGTAATAAATAGAATTAGCATTTGGCATCTAGGCCAGTCATTTGATATGTGGAATTAGCCATCATATTCCCAACTGGCCACTGCGTTATTTTTTTGTGTATCTTGCTTATTTTCAGTGAATGTCTTTCATCTTTTCCAGTTTTCTAAAAAAAAATTTTTAGGTTGTATTTTCCAGTTGTTAGGATTTTAATGCTAAACTATCCACCAGTTATTTTTTTTTCGTTTCTTAAACATTGCATAGCAATTCAAAAGCTTTTCATCAGATGTCACCTTTGAAAATATTTATTGCATTTATGTACTCCTTTCCTACTTTAATGCGTTGAGTAAAAAGAGCTTCAAGTTATTTTTTTTTCTCTACAAGATGGTGCACTAATCTCACTTATAAGATCAGTGTTTGCAGTATATTTTGATACCTGTATGATGGCTATGTACACAATATTTTCTACTTTTACACAATATTATAGCCAAGGCCCAATAATTTCCAAAAGCATTTTCCGTAAATAATCAATTAATCAGTCACAGGCTATTGCAATAATGCATAGGGTTAGGTTAGCCAAAAATGTCGCGTTTTTCCATTTTAGATGATGATTGCCTTATTTATCATTAGCATGAAAAAAAAATAAGTCATATATATGGAAAAATTTCCATGGTTCAATTTCATAGATTTTGGGGTTAAGATATTAAAACTAAATAACGTAATTTGTGTTCAGTTTGCAAAGATAAGTATCGGAAATATATTTCCATCCCCCTGATCTTTTAGCGTTGAAGGGCAAATCGCGAACTAAGTAGATTGTCATTCATTCCTAAACCCCCGTACACATTAATCTAACATTTTATTTTTTAATCTCAAGTTGTTTTAGCTTTAATAAAGATGTATTTCTATAATCATGTATTATATCCTTATTAACTGGGTCCTGTTATTTTCCTTTAATGCATTTTTTTTTGCTTTAAAGACAAGTAAAGTAAAACAATGTTAACATGAATGTGGTTTATTAAGATCCTTGCTTTAATTTTGAGAAGACTTATGGGCAGGAAAATTCCACATTGATTTGGGCATCGGAGAAGCTGTTTGGTAATGTCCCTCTGCAGCAACAACCCCACCTTCAAGAATGCAAATTTCTGTTCATTACGGATCTTAAAAAGGAGGAATTCATGAATCATAATTTTTGATAGCAAGTTACTCTAACTTGCCATCAAAAAAAATGATATCGGGAATTCTTCCTTTAAAAAATCCATAAAGGACAGATAACTATAATTGCATTCCTGGAGGTGCAGAGGTACATTTTTTGCACCTTCTGGAGGGGTGCTAATTGCACCCTATTTGTACAAAGGGTTTTAATATTGCACTCCTCCAGAAGGTGCAATAACTGTAGTTTTGAACGTGGGTGCAGCTTTTGCACCTTTAAAGGTGCAAAAGTGGGACATAATTTGCATCTTTAAATGTGCAAAATTTCCCCCCTTAAAGATGCATTTGTGTGCACCCATATGGGTGCAAAAAGTGCATCCTCCAAAAGGTGCAAAAGTTGCACCTATAAAGGTGCAAAAGTTGCACCCTAAAGGTGCATTTTTTGCACCCAATATGGGTGCAAAATTCGCACCCAAAATTCCAATTCCAAAAGGTGCAAAAAGTTGCACCCTAGTGTTAAGGTGCAACCTTGGGGCCCTTAAAGGTGGGAAAATATGTGATATAGTTTTGCACTTTTAAAGTTTTCAAAGTTGCACCCTAAAGGTGCATTTGCTGCAAACCCATATGGGTGCAAAAGTGCACCCCCCCAAAAGGGGCAAAAATTGCACCTAAAAGGTGCAAAACCTGCACCCCTAAAGGTGCATTTTTTTGCCCCCCTAAAGGGCATTTTTTGCCCCCTTAGTCAAAATTTACTAATGTGGATACTCAAAACGGTGAACTTGAGAAACTGGTTAGTCATTTTGTTTTGACTAAGACCTACTCGATTTACCCCAGGAGTTACTCAAAAAATGACTAACCATTGTACTCAGCTTGATAACTTGGGTTACTCGTTTAGACCCCACGGCTTTTGTATGCAAAGTAGTCACCATGACTAACTTTTGTTTGTGTGTATTTTTTACAGTAATATTGGCATGTTTAAATTTGGGCGATGTTCACACTGTTTTCTAAGACAGTTTCTGCTGCGTTTTGGCAAACCCCTTGTCAAAAATACAATAAGCAATGCTTTTGGAAAAAACGAAGAATAAAGAATGCCAAAATCGGCCTGTTGCTGCGATAATGTAGGTTATAATTGTGAGGCGACATGCCGCGGTGGAGAGAGGTGGGGGTTTAGATTGTGGCGGGGAGATGAATCAAAACATTGCGACCTCACGCGTCCATTCATTGCACTTTCCCGGCTTTCTATCTGATTGATACACACTAATAACAGGAAAATATGACTGCCTAGGTATAGATAACTTCTAAATATACGTTATTGACATATATAATATCATAAGAGTAACATTTACCTCGCCTCCTCAAACTATAAAACCCACATGGTTATTGGTTAAATAATGTTTTACAGAATCAGGCTTTATACAAATATACATATAGAAGAAAATCGTTCTTAATATTATATTTTGTGTTTTAAGTGCAGTGGAATAAGCCCATATTTGTTTACAGTAGACCAAATTTTTATAAAAAAAGTGAGTAAAACTGCCAGCGACCCTGGCTTCGAGTTCCGATCTCTTTAATTACCATGGGCTAACCCGGACGGCCCTTGCAGCTTGCAGGCCTCGGTCGGCCGGCGTGTGGGCGCAAATGGTTGAAGGTCACATGCTCGGTCGGTGCCAGGGCATGTCTCGGAATTTGGTGGGGTGGCAATACGACGGTGGGGGCGCAGACGCGTCGCACCGCTGGACGCCGGGAGGTATCCTCAGCTCTCCCCGG
>JACEEZ010015877.1:5000-10000 GCA_016584305.1 Chionoecetes opilio
CTCTCTCTCTCTCTCTCTCGCTCTCAGCTCCTCGCTCTCTCTCCTATCATCTCTCTCTCTCTCCTCTCTCTCTCTCTCTCTCTCTCTCTCTCTCTCTCTCTCTCTCTCTCTCTCTCTCTCTCTCTCTCTCTCTCTCTCGACCTCGTCTCTCTTCTCTCTCCCTCTCCTCTCTCATCTCTCCTCTCTCTCTCTTCTTTAAGCCGCCGCGCGTCCACTGTCGGCCCTTCGCGTTCAGACGCCAACCCTTTGAACCATTGACATTGAACACACATGACGTACATATATAGTAACAACAACAAGAGATATAATGCTTTCTACAACCTCTGTGTTTTTTGTTTTTTTAACCTAAGACCGACCAGAGTATTCGATGTATTACCGAGACGTATTATATGTCCAACTTTGTCTCTTGGGACCAAAAAAGAACGTTGGCTTGGGTGTGTGAGAAAAAAAAAACTTTTCCTTCACTTACAACTTCGACGTTTTTCAATTATGCGACCGTTACTGGGAAGAGAACTCGACACCATACAGTTCATTAGACTCCGCCCATACAGACAATGAGACGTTACGAAACCATACGTAACAGAGTGCATCCATTACTACTCGCTTGTTTTTTTGTCACGATACAGCAGCGGAATTTGGGGTTGTGTTCTCGAGATATTAGCCATCCTTCAACCTTGACTTTGGTCCCCGCAAACCACTACGATAGGGAGAGAGAGAGGAGAAGAGAGAGGAGAGAGAGAGGAGGAGAGAGAGAGAGAGAGAGAGAGAGGAGAGAGAGGAGAGAGAGGAGAGAGAGAGTGAGAGAGAGAGAAGAGAAGAAGAGAGAGGGCGAAGAGAGAGAGAGAGGAGAGAGAGAGAAGAGAGAGAGAGAGAGAGTAGAGAGAGAGAGAGGGAGAGGAGAGAGTAGAGAGAGAGAGAGAGAGAGAGGAAGAGAAGAGTAGAGAGAGAGGAGAGAGAGCGAGCGAGCGGCGAGCCGGGGGAGGAGGGGAAAGAGGAGAGAGAGGAGAGAGAGAAGGAGGAGAGAGAGAGAGAGAGAGATGAGAGAGAGAGAGAGGAGAGAGAGAGAGAGAGAGAAGAGAGAGAGAAAGAGAGGAGAGAGAGGATAGATAGAGAGAGAGAGAGAGAGGACAGAGAGCGAGAGAGAGAGAGAGAGAGAGGAGAGAGAGAGAGAGAGAAGAAAAGAGAGAGAAGGATACCTGGATACGCGCCTGTTATATGGTGTGCGGTGTTTGCGCAAAAAACCGCAACACGGAAGTCAGTCACCTGTACACTGCAGTTGACTGCCCACATCCGTTCAACACTACCTGTGTCGGCTCAACACAACGCTTGACTGCGGTGAGGTCAGCGCTTTGCGTACGGCTGGGCGGGGGGGATATCTCGCCCCTGTGGTCTACCAGGATAGCCGTGCAGACCTTCCACCGGTTTGCAACATGCCATGAATCACTACTGTAGATGGATTCTGACTCTGACTACGCAGACCTGCTCCAATTAAGCCTAGGGGCTCGTGAATAATCCGGCATCTAAAGTGGAAACCGCCAGGAAGAAAAACATGCATCAATTACTTCGAGACCACCTCTCATACCTGGCCAGATAAGAGGACGACTGTTGTTACCTCCTGACGTCATTGATACATCTGTCCACAAGATCAAGCATAGAAGAAATCGCTGACGTAAGGTCGATCGCTACCACCGCTATACCACACAGATTCGACGAGGAGTGGAATAGAAAAAGTAGCAACTAATAACGTAACCGCAAATTGAGTGACTTCCTGGCAAGCCTCAACAACTAAAGGCTACCACACTCGTCCGTCTGCCCGATCATCCGCCTCGACCTCTGGCTACTACTACGTCTGCCGCTAACCCAGGCTGCTCCTAACTTGGCTCTCGACTACTAGTATCCCGGCACTGGCAGCCAGTCTACCAGAGCCCCCGCTACTACCACCCAAAGCTACTCCACCCCAGCCTCCATCCCGCCGTTGCTGGGTGTGTCCCAGGCCTGCTGTGCCAGCACCCAGGAACTCCATAGAAACACGTGGGCAACACGACAACAATCAAAGAATAGAAGCACAATTACAAATTATCCTTCAGGTACTCTGCCCATCTCGCCCCACATACATAACCAGGATAGAGCCCCTTCTGCCAGCAACATACAGCGCAAGGGGCACTCTGAAAACAACTGCCTAAGGAAAATTAGTGCAGCTATTTGTCTACGTACAGTACCATTCTGTTCAATGAGTGTCATACTCGCAATAACGCGGAGAGACAAAGATAAAGGTTCTTTGACAAGATCCAACACGATCAGGCACAGATACGCCCTCCTTGTTTCAGACCTCAGCCGCTTGCTCACTTCCTGCTTCTCTTACTCCTGTCTCTCCGTCATCCACACCTATCAACACCACTGGGCTTCGCTTCAGCATCAAGACAACAGAACCCCACACACCCCAACCATACCCGCTTCATCCTGACCCTGCCCAATCAAACACTCACCAGCCGCCGACCATAGTCAACCGGCCCTGAACTATGGTCGCCAGTAAGTCCCGCGATCACATCACCATCATATCTGCCATGTCGAGTTTCCCAAACCAACATCGGGACCTGATTACACTCACGTGATCCCTCACAACCCGACATCGTTGCGGAGCTAGACACTCCTCAACAGTCAATCCCAGACAACTTTGGACAGATAATGGATATACGAGGTGCAATCGACGCGACAGGACACGCGGACCTTTGTGGTATCGCTTGTCTCCTTTCACAAGATAGTCTGTCGGTCCAGCCACTTGAAGTTCCACTCTACCAAACCATCTGTGGATGATGTTTTTTCAAAATATGGACTCACCATCACAGTCGCTATTCGGCTGTGTGTGTGCTACGCCCGCAGTGGCATGGGAGGGAGCCTATTGAGTGATCTTCCACTCACCTGGATGACCTGTTTGCAACAACACACCTGTGAGCACGTTGTCATCATATGCGACATGAACCAATATCAGTTGCAAGATCCTTTGTGACTTCCTCAACAGTGTACGTCCTAAAAACCAAGTTGACTTCCCACACACATTTCGGCTCATCACTTGATCCTGTCATCAGTGATCTCCAGACAGTGTCGCCCCTGTTCACCCCTCGGTGCTGTAGGATCTCATATCCCATGGCGACTCCTAAGTTACAATACAGGCTGCAGCTCAGAGGGCTGCCCCATGCACACGTCCAACTGGCTGTGGCAGAGGCAGACTGGGACGGTCTATGTGAGAGCTGCAACAAACCCTGGAGCACCATTCTCGTCAATGATGTAGATACACAGGTACAACATTCACACGTACTCATGCTTGAACTCCAGAAGAAATATGTGCCAAGCCAACTTTACACTGCCGAAGCCCCTTGATAACCCTGGTTTGGTTAGTAATGTAAGATGGCTGCTGATGAAAAAGTCGTGCCTGGCGGCTCTACTCACGCCATCCAACCGACCCTAACAAGGAGCGCTACAGACACGCTTGTGCAGCATGAAAGAATCCAACAATGGGCTCAACGACGCTTGGCAAGACGACCTCAAATCAAGCTCAGTGGTCGTTCAGTGGGTAACAAGTCCTGGTGGACCACACTTAAACACAAAGGTCTGACACTGACGACACTCATACCTCCGTCTATTCAAGTCTGACGGCACAGTGGCCCCCAAGAACAAGGACAGGCGAGGTACTCGCGACCTGTTTTAAAACAAAATGCAGTACCTATCCCAGCGATCCCATCCCAGCGTGTGTCCCATCCCTACCAATGCCAGCCTTCTAACCTCACTATAACTAGTGAGGAAAGTTCGCCGAAACTTAGTTCAGGTCGCACAAGAAGCCT
Source organism: Chionoecetes opilio (assembly GCA_016584305.1). Classification (NCBI taxonomy): domain Eukaryota; kingdom Metazoa; phylum Arthropoda; class Malacostraca; order Decapoda; family Majidae; genus Chionoecetes; species Chionoecetes opilio. The sequence goes on from JACEEZ010015877.1 coordinate 8,840, forward strand.
TGGGCCAGACAACATTAGCCTTCATATCCTCAAGCCTGCGCCTCTCAGCTAGCAACGCCCTTGCAACTATCTTTCAGCACTGCCTGCACTCTTGAAGGTGCCCAACCTTGTGGAAGGCTGCCAGAGGGGTGCAATACATAAGAAAGAAAAAGAACTGACCCCACGAATATAGTCCCATCTTTCCCTTTTATCAGTTTTGGCAAGACGCTGGAAGCTATAATTTGCCGACAAATATCGTCTTTCCTTCACATCACACCACCTTCTTAACATCAAGCATTTGGCTTCCTAGCAAACAGGTCATCGGCCGACCTATTGCTGCCCCATCTGTCCACCACATGGCATAAGCGTCTTTGACCAAAGAAAAGGACACATACTTCATTGGCCTTGACATTGCAGGAGCATTTGACCGGGTGTGCATCACGTCCTCATCACCACACTGGAACAGTTTGGGTGTCCGTGTCATCTGCTGCTCCTACTACAAGACTCACTTCGGGACAGATTTTCTTAGATTGGTGGTGGACGGTCAACCTTCAGAGAACACCCGATCTTGTGGCCAGCGTCCCACATGGCAGTGTCTCGCCCTCTCCTCTGAAATGTATTCTTCAATGACTTGCTCCCAAGCTCATCCAGAGGCACATGCATATGCTATACTGACCCTTACATTCCCCCTGCGACATTGGTGATCACGCACGACTGTCGCTCACATAATCAGGTCCTCCAAACCGCATCTCATGGTTCGTCGATGTCAAGTGGATCTCGCTCCAGAGAAACCAGGCGATGCTCATCTCCCGACGACAACTCCTCCTGATACTCCCATCCCTACCACTTACTGGGTGAGAGGCCGGTGCCCTTTGCAGCGACCATCTCCATACTTGGGGTGGAAGTGAAGAGCGTCCTGACCTTCACCCGACCACATCCGAACCATTGCAAGGAAAGCCGCCTGGAAACTTAAGCTGTTGTCCGGCGTGGTCTCACTACCTCTTGACTCCCAAGGATCACCACCTAATGCATCAAGTCCGATCCCTTATGGACTAACCCCCTCTTCACGTGGTCTTCCTGCCGCCCCTTCGTCACCTGAGCATTCTGACAAGGTTACAGGCCCGAGCCCAACGGTTAATACGTCTGAAGGCTCTGCAGGACAGCTTCTCCCTCCGCTGCAAC
>JACEEZ010015877.1:15000-31392 GCA_016584305.1 Chionoecetes opilio
GAGAGAGAGAGAGAGAAAAAAAAAAAAAAAAGAGAGAGAGAGATTATTATTATGAATAAAAAAAGTACGTGGCCAGAACAAAATAGATGATATAATGTGGATGATCACGTGGTAAAACTCAACGGTATTCATGAGGTGGTGAATGAGGCTTATGATGGGGGAGAGTGAGAATGACTGAGTAAATTGAGTAATGGAAATGTGGATAAAAAAATAAAAAAATTAATGGGTGCAGATAAACTTTGAGTTGCGGATAATAAATAAGATAGATGGAGGAAGACAAGAAAGTGCGGAGGAGGAGGAGGAGAAGAAAGAAGAGGAATATAATGCAAGCAAAAGGGCGAAGGTAAAAGAAAAGGGGCAAACAGTAACTTATATGATCAAAAACGAAGAAAAATAAAAAAGATAAGAAAAAAGGAAAGAAAAGTAAAACAAGAAAAGAAGTAAAAGAAAGAAAAAGAAAAAAAACGAGAAAAAAAAATCAGAATGATGATGATGGACACTCAGCCTTGACACAACATCAAGCGAGTAGACCCCCACTTAGCTGCGTCTGTAAGGGCGCCCTGGACACCACCCCCGCTGCGCAAACGGGTCAGACGCGGCATTTCCCTGGCGGGACACAGAGAAGGAAGGTTATAATAATAATAATAATACAGTAATAAAGTAGGGAAGGTAATACAGTGAATAGTAAGGTGGAAGCGGGGCTGTAAAAGGAAGGGTCGAGTAGGGCTTTAAGAGACGGGTATTTCACAACAATTGGGGAGGAAGGAACACACACACACACAGCACACGCACACACACACACACACACACACACACACCACACACACACAACACACACACACACAACACACACCCACACACACACACACACACACACACACACTCACTTAGACACACACAGACAGACAGACACACATACAAACACACAGACAGATAGATAGATAGATAGATACATTTATTGACCACATCATACATATTACTGTATAAAATACATAACGTTTAACGTAATATCAAGTTTGCAACAGTATAAATATATGGAATAGTTCGCCTAAGCTGTAGTCCACAAAAAAACTTTACATACAAGTATAGTTATATTACTGAGTGGTAGCTCAACTGAAATTATACAAAATATTCATCTAAAAAATACTATCAATGAAAAACACTAATAAGACAAAAAGTTACAAATAATAAGTCATAAAAAGGAAAGTAAGAACACGTTACTAAAAAGTAAAACACCAAAGGAAACAAAACATTAAAAGTAATACCAGAAAGATTATCAAATTCTAAGAAGATGAATGCTAAGTGTAAAAATGTATAAACAAAACCACGCGATATATCACGGGGAAAAACGTAAAATGCAGAAAACTAAACTATTTATTAGTTAAAACATAAATGTTAGGAGTAAAATTACTATACAAACTGCAAATATGCAGTAAAAATTAAAATAGCCTACAATACCAAGACAAATTACACAAACATATGGACATAAACACAACATGAAACATTAATAAAACAGCACAGCAACATATCCTGATGCTTCGCTTCTTACATATAAAGTCTGAGGATATCGTGAATCACTTCACAGGTTGTATCATGTGAGTATCTGCCAGTAAAAAGTTCCTCTAACTTGTTAAGGCCAAACGCTTGTCTAACATTATAAGAAAATGGACAGTCCTTTACTACATGTCTCTCTGTCTGCACGTGCCCACATACGCATAGCCGCTCCTCGACTGGGAGGCGACCACGCCCTCGTCTATTCCAGCGTCCTGTTTCGATACACAGACTGTGTCCCGACACCCGAAAACGAGTAAAGAATATTCTATGGCGGTCGTTAACAGTATGGCGTTTGGTGTATATATCGTGAACATTAAGGTCGGGATTGATGTCTTTGTACACTATACATTTTGATGCATTTGACTAGATAATGGATGAAATCACACTTTGCATTAGAGTATTCACATCAAGGATCTCATTATCCATAAAGCTACGTATTCTCCTTCCACTAGGCGTCCTGGCACCCAAAACTGTTGAGATGGCGAACATTAGAGGATCATCCGAAATATCAGATCTTTCGGGTCTCATTTTAGAAAAGAATTTGTGTTGTTTCAGTTTAATCATATCAGGTAATGTTGTGTATCCTATCTCAGCGTAGCAGTCATTGTTTGGGGATGATTTTCTTACTCCCAAAAGCAGTTTTAGGGCCCAATTGTATAATTTGATAACGGGTTTAAGATCAGCTTCCACCCATGACTCGCAGCCATACAAAAGTGGGGACAGAAAACTGCTGCGTCGAAAACTCGTCGTTTCACTATGAATGGCACATCGTTGTTTTTATTAATAAATGACACAAATTTTAAAACATGGCACAACTTATTCTTAGCATGCACTTTTACTGCGGTTGACACCGAGCCGTCGCTGGTGAAGGGGGATCCCAGGTACATGTAAGTGGAGCAACTTACATGTATCTTACAGACACACAGGCCCATAGACACAGGCAAGTTTACGGATGATACTAAGGTATATAGGTAGGACAATTAGATCACATTCTGATAATATTTTGCAAGGAGACTTAGATAAATTAAATGAGTAGGTAGATAGATGGCATATGGATTTTAATATTGATAAGTGTAGCGTAATGAATGTTGGTAGGAAAAATCCTGGTAATAGGTACACCATACGCAATGTATCGCTGAAAAGATCAGAAGGTGAGAAAGATCTGGAAGTGCGAGTACGGGTAAGCTCAGACCTCCGTCCTATGAATCAATGTATTGAGGCTAGAAATCGAGCTTACAGGGTGTTAGGATTCATTACCAGAAGTGTTAAAAATATAAGTGCTTAGGTTATTCTAAAGCTTTATTTGCCACTAGTCAGACCTCACCTAGATTATGCAGTTCAGTTTTGGTCTCCGTATTATAGGATAGATATATCCTTGTTAGAATCAGTCCAGAGAAGGATGACCAAACTTTTTCACGGGATGCGTAACTTTAGTTATGAGAGGATATTGTAGGTATTAAATGTACACCTACTCGAGAGGCGTAGAGTAAGGGGCGATCTGATATAAGTTTTTAAGTGGATAATGGGATACAATAAAGGCGATGTAGGAAAAGTTCTTACGGCTAGTAAGTAGGGTAGAACAAGAAGTAACGGATTTAAGCTGGAAAAGCGTAGTTTACAAATGAAATAGGGAGAAACTGGTTCACAAATTGGGTGGTGAATGATTGGAATGAACTCAGTCGTCAGGGGGTCAATGCGGAGTCTATTGGGGTCTTTAAAAGGAGTCTGTATTAATTCATGGATAGGGAAGAGAGGTGGATATAGGTAGAGTTAAGTAACAGTAACTACTTCGTGTAGGTCTCGCGACCTCTTGTAGCTTCCTTATTTTCTTATGTTCTTATGTATATGTAGGAAGGCAGACAGACAGACAGACACACACTCACATACACACACACACACACACACACACACACATACACACACACACATACCCACACACACACACACACACACAACACACACACACACACACACACACACACCACACACACACACACACACACACACACCACACACACACACACACACACACACACACACACACACACACACACACACACACACACACACACACACACACACACATATAACCTACCCTAGTAGGGGTCTTGACCCACCAATAACCTAACCTAACCAAATCTAACCTAAGCTATCCTAAGCTAACCAAATCTAACCTATCCTAACCTAACCAAATCTAACCTAACCAAATCTAACATAGGCTACCCAAATCTAACCTACCCTAACCTAACCTAAACAAATCTAACCTAACCTCCTAGCGGGGGGTTGGGGGTTCTCGACACACTAAACAAATATAACCTAACCTCCTAGCTCCTATAGACTCCATAGTGTGGGCGAAATGCCTCAATAGTGTGGGCGAATTGACTTGTGGGCGAAATGACTCTATGGTGTGGCGAAATGGCATGTGGGCGAAATGACCGGATACCAACCTGACCATTACTGTCGGCGAGTTTTCCTGATTTGTGTAGGGATAAAAATATCGGTAGACGACAGTACCATGCAGGTACCATGAGACAAGGATGGGTAATGTCACCGTGGTTATGCAACTTGTTTATGGATGGAGTAATAAGATAAATCAAAGCAAAGGTTGGTGATGTTGGTATAGACCCAAGAGTATTCATTGGCTCGTCAAGTAACACTTAAACCATGATGTAGCACTACTTATTATGAGGAAAGTCAACAAAAGTATCTCAATTAATAAGGTATTTTAGTACTATCATAACCATGAATATGTACAACTTACAAAGAGAAGACTACGACGATGAAAAAAATTAGAGTTGTTTTGGGCGAAATTGATACTCCAGGTGCTATATTTCCGTGCTCGCTGACAACATAGAGAAGACCTGAGGTGATGGTTGATGTGCAAAGACTTCTAAACCAGGAAAACAGTCACAGCAGAGTCTCATTAAGAAGTAAGCAAGTGGTAGGGACACATTACGTACCTACCAGTTGCTTACCTTTTGACGAGGCTCTGTTATGACTCTGTTTTCTTGGTTTAGAAGCCTCTGCACATCAGCCATTACCTCAGGTCTTCTCTATAGTGTTGTCAGCGAGAACAGAGCACAGTAATATAGCACCTGGAATATCAATTTCGCGCAAAATAACTCGAAATTCTTCCATCGCCGTAGTTTTCCCTTCGTAGGTCCACCCGCGGCGACCCCGCCTTATCCCCACAATGCACCGATGTAAACAAACCGTGACGTAGTTATGTCTGGGGCCCATTGTAGCGTGGAAAATATATTGTATGGAGTGGCATGATAATATATGACATGATTATTCATTTTTTTGGTAGCGGTAGTGAAACACAGACAGACAGATAAATGCAACCGTAGAAATAATTAAGATTCCTGTAATTTCACTTATCGTGTCTGTTTGTGTATATATTTGTGAATGATAAACATAATAGAAAAATTGGTAAAAAATGCCTATATATGACATTTCAGATGACACTTCATCGTGTCAGACAATTACGTAATGAATATCAGTGAAAGCGTAATTTTTTTTTTATCCAAGGTGAAAAATGTACTGAAAATTTAAAAAAAATGGATATTTACTACAAACTATTTTTGGTGAACCTTTAATGAAATTATTCAACACCTGTTTAATTTAGTCTGTTCTTAAATGTGCTTTCTTGGTGGTGTAATTATGTACACACCCACACACAAACAAACACTCGGTGGGTACGGATGTCAGTCAGTAATCACTTCTAACATATATAATAACTTGCATTACTCCTACTATTAAATTATAACTATTATCACACACGTGTTATAGTTATATATAGTATGTTATATATAGTTATATATATACACAAGTATTATAACTTCCATACATGATATGTTCATGTACTTAACAATAAATGAACCAGTGTATTTTTTGAAACGTTATAAACATATAATTATATATATAGGTAATGTATATATAAGTATATGTATATCTTTCTTTGGTTTACCGTGTACAGCTAACCACTTTGTAAGCTGAAGCAATTACGAAGCGCAGAACAATAAGATCAATGTTAGTCTCTTTTGGCTAGCATTATTGTCAACGTCAGATGTTGACGAGAGAAGAAACGGCGAAAGCATGTAGGAGTAGGGCGTGAACGGGGAGAACACCTCGGATCACGGCACTACTAGGACGCTCATCTCACGCACTCCTCCGACACTCACTGGCTGGTTCACTACATTTTGGTTGTAAATAATCTACGCTCCTTATTGGACTTATAAATAAATATGTACAAGCTGGGAGTACCTTTTTAAGTTAGCCCAAGAAAGTCTCTACAATTATACAGACTTATAAATGGTGGTGTAAGCGCTGTGATTAAGACACCCAACGCATTCTCCAAGCAAATTATAAACTTCTACAAGTTAACACTCTTCCACGTTCTACCAAGATATTACGCCGATCTACAACAAGCACTCCTACATAAGCTATACGAAGCTATATAGACGTTCTACAAAGCTCTTTAACGTACAACCACAGTACTGCAACGTTCTCCGACGCTTATTATCAACCACAACCAGCCAGTTAACAACCATTACCACAACCACGACCATCAATCAAGCAACCTACGTACTTTTACTGCATCCAGCCAGCACAACCAAGCCATTATATTCGTTATCAAGCCGTAATATAACGCAACACAAACAGCAAGCAACTACAAGGTGACATTGATCACGACTACAATTACTACAAGTCTATAAGCAAGACGTATATCAACATCATTCTACAAGGGAGAGAGACGGACACACTTGTATTCTGCAGCGTCAACACATTCTTTCAGCACAGGGTCGAAAGCGCTCCACTGCATAACCCGCGCTGCCAGACATCATCATCTCACCACTACAATTCAAGTTACGAACGACCTTCAGGAACCTGTACAACACACACATATATCCGGCGGACACCACCAGCTCTCGTCATGCAGAGCACCATGTAACCTGCCGCAAACCAACACTGATACCTGCCGCAACACAGCACCCCCACCACCCCCCGCCGGGTTAAGCTTTCCCTGAAAAGAAAAATGGCCCCAAACAAAAAAGTGGGCCTCCCCCCACTGCCCCCCGTAACCCCGTTTGAGGGTCCCAAAACAACCCCCTGAATATTAATTTTTTCGAATTTAAATTTTTTTTTTTTTAATGAATTTTAAAGTTTTTTCTCCGGACCAAAAATTTTTTTCCCCGTAGGTTGAAAATAAATAAAAATTTTTTTCAATTCATTTTTTTTTTTTTAAAAATTTTTTTTTTTTTAATTTTTAATTTTTAACCCCCAAAAAAATTTTTCCAGGCCTTATTTCCGTAAAACAGATTTTGAAAAAAACCCCCCAAAAAAAAAAAAAACTTCCCCCCAAGGGCTACGACTGTTTTTGATGACGTCAGAACAGGGACGCCCGGGACACTGTTGGCACCTGTCGGCAAATGTTAGATGAGGATTGTATTTTCCTTCAGACAGTAAATCGTCGCTGTTGGACAGTTTAGGTACATGTTTCTCTGCACCGAAAAAATGACGTGGTCGCGTTACTATGGGGAAACGAACCTCATTTCAGGGGGATCCTTATTTTTGAGCCCGGTACGGGGGGTTTTAACAGGTGTCCTTTTATCTTTTTATCTGTCTTTTTATTTTGGCAGGAGGTGAGAGTGCCTCGGCGTATGTCCCCCCGGTAAAATTATGATTATTAACAAATTTTCTATATTAGGCAATTACAGTACTTATAAGTTTTAATACCAATCGATTTAATAAAACGGGCTGTTTATTTACCCAAAAAATAAGCAGTCATGAGAACAGCAGGGGTTTGTCATAAGAATATGAAAAGGGGGGCTACTTGGCTTTGGGCGGGGAAAAGAGGCAAGTGGGTAGGGATGGTCCCGTGCGAGGCTACCAGCTGTTCCCCCCTTCCCCCCAGATTAGGACAGTTTTTAGTTTGAAGATTAATAAATTTTTATTTGTTCAATTTGGGAAAAATTTAAACTTAATGTTGTGCCTAGGTAAGTAAAAGTCAATTCATATGGGGTTCGGGTATTGGATTATTTCGGTCGGGTATCCAAAAGAAAGTTTTTAGATTGTTAAAAATTGGGGGCTTACGATTTTCCGTCATTAAATTTTACTATCCCCTTCAGAAAAGATAGGTAAAATTTGACACAAAACTGAAAAAATCCGGGACCTCTAAGTTGTGTCATAATCTCCCAATCATCACACCTTAATGTCTTTGCTTAAAATTATTTTTAATTTTGAGACAAGCAAGGTTAAAGGGCCCCATTTTAAAAAGGGCCGAAAGATGGAATGAAAATTTTTTGAAGGCTTTTTGAGGCTGTAAGCTGCATTTTTTCCCCTCCAAGTTCTTGTTTGTTTCATTTTTCTTTATTTTCCCCCCTTTTTATGCTCCCCCGGGTTCCTGGTGTTATCTTGTTTCAGGCCTTTGGGGTCCTCCCCCCATCCCCCCCCGGTTTTTCTCTCCCCTTCTTATATTTTGGTCCCCGCTGCTAAAATACTTGGCCCTTTTTCCCAAAATCTAAAATTTATTCAAAAAATTTGCATAAATATCCCCTTAAAATTCATTTGAAAGATTTCCTTTTCTCCACCTCTCCCACCCCTTTGAAAATCTTTTTTTCTTTCCCTCCACTTTTTTGGGTCCCTTTACCCCAATTTTCTTTACTTTCTTCCCGGGACGGGTAAAGTCCCTCTCGGTGCAAAAAATTTCCCCTTTTTTTTCTTTCAAATCCTCCCTCACTCAATCTCCTCCTGAAGAGGAAACCCTTGGAATGAAAAAAACCTTCTTTTCTCCCCCCTCCTGTTTCTGGAGAAACCCAAGTCGGAGGGAAATTTTTTGGAGGGGGGTGTTTTCCGCGATCAAGAATCCCCCAAACCTTTCCAGTTCCCCATCCCAACGGGTGAACCTTTGGGGAAAGATTTTTTGGTCACGAAGGGGGTTGAAAACCCTGAAAAAGTCAAACATTGGGACTTTTCTTTTGGGTATTTTTCCTGTTTTCGACGGCGCATTTGCATTCCATTGCAAAAACCGAGAAAACCCCAAATTTCCCGCATACCCACGTTAGGGGGTGGAGTACGGCATTTCCGCAGAGTTCACTCTCTAAATCTAAAACTCCCCCTGCCCCTGGGGGGGAAAAGGGAGGGACACAGCTGTTTAAAGCTCCACGGCACCCATCCCCCCCACCTTGCCTTTTCCTCCCCGACAAATGTAAAGTAGCCCTTAAAATTATTGCTTGACAGCCCTGCTTTTTCTCAGTATGTTTATTTGGTAAAAAAACAGCGTTTTTTATTCGATTGTGTTTTAAAAACTTATAAGATCTTTAAGGGGCCTAATATAGAAATTTGATTGATTTTAAAATTTTTCAGGGGGGGCATACGCGCGATGCACATCTCAACCCCCTGCCCCCCCCCCCCACCGTGAGTTACGCGGCCGCGGTAATTCTTTCTCACCCCATGTCACGAAAAGGAAAGTTTCAGAAAGCATATGGGTATAGAGCATTTTGTTTTTGAAAATTCGGGCTATCCCTGTATAAAAATTGCTAAATCGTGTTACACCCTGTATTATTCTTTTTTTAGTCTCTCTTTGATCACGCGGGAAAAGAGCCCCCTGATCACGTCCCCGAGCTGAGCCCCAGCGTCTGCAAACCTTTAGGCTTTTTTAAAACTCGGGGAAATTTTCAGGGTTTTTTTTTGCGGTTTTTAAAAACGGCTGACTGGTACAAAAAAATGACGACGTATTGTTTATATACTCGTTAAAGGCTTGCTTGATGCATTAAAAAAGGAAGATGAAATGGTCTGGACGTTCTTTTGGGTAGTTTTTACGTTTCAACTTTTTTTGGTTTGGCACTTTTGCTATGCCCAAAAAAGGGGCTTTTATATTTTATGCAAAACATAGCTTAGTCCCACTAGTAACGGCTTCATTTTCCCCATTATTTAATCTTGACGTCTTTTTTAGGAGGCTTCTCTTTTTTAAACCAAGGGGTCGAAGCCGCAACTAGACAGAGCCTTGGACCCCAAATTGGCCGCCTTTGTTGGCGGGGGACGAGAAAATTTCTGAGAGGAGGTCCTAGTATCGGGGCGTGAGAAGAGGGGGAATCCTCTCCAGAACTCAGCTGATCCGGGAGGGTGTTTACAAGCGTGGGACCCCGGAGAACATTTCACGGATCTGACCCCCATGGTGCTTGCCCATGGGAAAAAATCAAACGCCCGTTTGCACCTCCATGGGTTGTTATTTGGGGCCGTGGCCAGAAGGATAGATCTTTTGGAAGAAGGGTTTGTGAAGTGGGGAGAGACAGAGCAAATTTAACAGTAAAAAGGGAATTTGTGGAAAGAATTGGGGCAGGCTTTTGACATAAGGGCCCGCCTTTACCGTTCCTCTCAAGGACCGGAATCCCCCTGCTCCAACCCCCAGCGTGCCCCCCGAGAGCACACGTGCGGGGACTGCCCCGGCCAGCAAAAATCCCACTTTTGACCCGGAGTGGCTGTACTACCCGAGGACAAAGTTGGGGAGGAAAAGTGCAATGAGATGACAGGGGGGAGAAAAAGAAAGAGACCAAGACAAGTGAAACAGCAAGGAAAGCAGTTGGAAGAGGAGGCTAAGGAAGAAGCAAACAGAAAGATAAAAAAGGCAAGTCTTGAGATTTGGGCAGATGTTCCTGGGCCCGGCTAAAGATACCCGGATTTTAGGATGGGACGGAGGAGCGTTCACCCCCGCCACTCAGAGGGAAAAAGGCAGGAGCAACAGGAGGCGCCATACTGGTAGACCGACGCTCAAGGAGAGGCTGGGTCCCTGGACCCCTTGTGATGCAGTCTTGGACAGGCCAGCTGCAAGAAAAGCACAACGCCTCCCGGAACCCGGCGCTGGCAAATCCGGTTCGCGTTCCCCCCCATGCTGCTGCTGCCCTGGCTTCTGGATTCCTCCAGGACTTTTCGTGGCGGCCCCCCTCTCCAGACTGTCGTACCCGGTCTGCGATTAAAAAGCTGAGGGGGGCCAGGCAATGCCCTGGGATCGGCCAGGGACCTGACCAGGGGAAGCACCCGGGTACCCAAAAAAGTTTTGATTGGGGTTTGAGGGAGGGAAGGACAAGACCCTTGGATGGTGGCCCGACAGTATGGGAAACTGCACCCAAAATTGATCAGGGAGGAGCATGAAAACCCCGGAAAACCAGTCAAGTACTGCCCGCAGGGGTTTCTTAAAAACTATACGACTCAAAGGGTTTACCACAGATGGGCGCCCCCCAAACACTCCTACGCACCAGAGTGTGAGGGGCTAGCCCAAAAGGTCCAAAAAGCGTACCTTTTACGGCGACAGGAGCATGGTTCGCACACTCAGAATGTGTCCCCCTCTCGCTGAGGCGAGTCAAGGAGGACGACGCAGGTTCGCCGTGCCCAATTTTGAGGCGAGGGTGGCGAGGAGTAGGGGGGCCCAGTGTAAGACCTCGATAACACCCAAGCTGAATTTCAGCCACCAGCTTGCAGACACTGTCAGCTGGAGCCTGGCCCGGTGCACAGCCGGGATTCACCTGTTTACTGTCCGGGGGTCAGATCCAAGAGATCCTGGTCAAGCCGACAGGTTTCCGGAGTTCTCTATCCACATCAGAGCACCGAAAGAGTCGTGAAACAGGTGACAGAGGGTGCGGCAGAAATGGTTTGGGGAAGGCCCAAGACGGGTTCTGGGGTCGGGCCCACCCCCGGGGGACCATGCCCCCGCTTAGGTCTAAGAAGGACCTGATGGACACGTTCTAGGCCCCGTAGAGGTGTGAACGTGATGTGTGCCTGTGAACCAACGATCAGAGAGAGCTACCCCCGCTAGTCATTGACTCTATTGGTGCATGATGCAATCTAAACAGGACCAACCGGACACTGCTACTCATTTAAAATATTATTCGATAAGGGTGCAAAATTAAAAGTACATTTTTATAGTAAGAATTGCTCAAATGCAAAAAGAGAATAATATAAAAAACGTCTTAGAATTCCCCTTTTTCTAGGAATTAGCATGGCAAAATTAGAAAAAGATTTTTTTATGGGGACCCCCAAATTTGGGTTGTGTTTTACATAGGATTTAGGTAGTCAGTGAGATCATGTAGTTATATAGATGTGGATCACGTACATCACCCAGATGGAAATAGTTCGGAGCAAGTTGGCAGCTATATACCTAGTTTAATATGTTAGTAAGTACCCAAAAACCATCATTCAAGTAGTGATGGGACAACAGGAAGAACGTAAGTAATTCATTCCTGTAGTGAATGTAATTCACGTATGCATTTAATACGTAAGGAATCCATTCAAGTAAAAAATAACTTGTGCAACAATAAGTGCGTTAGTATTTCTTTCTAGTAAATAATGTAAGGCAACAATTAGTGCGTAAGAACTCCTTCAATTGAGGAACGTAAGTAAATAATGCAATGTTTTGTGGTGCATCTTTAACTCTTACATAATAGTATTCTAATGTGAATAGGTACACATAGTTCATCAAGTTTCTGTCATCAATTAGAGATTCTATCGTGCAAGGGTTACTAAGTAAAAATGGAAACTATATTATTTTCTACTAGTAGTTGGTTAGAATAATATGTAGCTAAACCAAAAAGTTCGTGAACATCCTTCATCCAGTCACCCAACAACCTGGTGTGTTTATTCGTCAGTCACCGAAACTCACCTTATCATTCACCAATGCTATTAGCTAGCAGCTAAGCTATATTTTACAGTTTTAAATGGGCAGTTCTTCCTTTAATGTCTAACCAGTGGTAAGAAGGTATACATTACGTTTCTGACACAGTGATATTCAGATACACAACACATTTACGGACTATTTCAACGTTAGAAGTATTATAGTGCTGTTTTAACCTACATTGCCACTTACAATTACAATGGCTACGTACAGTACATCTGTTCAGGCACCGTCAGGGCGCTTAAATCGTGGTGCTCAACAAACAGCTATATATCCCTCATACTATAGGCGGAGTTCTAGACCGCAATATTCGCATAACTTTTTCCCTTTTACACAGTGTAGAGGTAGTTATTCTTCCCGAAATATGCAACATACGCGTTACGCATGTCCACCGTATCAGGTGAACCGGCAATATCAAAGGCATAATAGCTACAATACGCAAATAATAGGTATTTTTGTGTCTTTTGCAAAGTCCCAGGACATACTCTGTCACATTGTAGATTAATAGACTACAATCAGTATACAATTTAACAAGAAACAGTACTGCATATACCACAATTCCTGGAGACATAACTCTAACGAGTGCACATTTACTACTGCAATAGTGCAAGCTCCTGAGATTGACATACATGCAATAACTAGCGTGCCCGAGCGGCCATCAGCTGTGACAGCTCACAGTGAAATAAATTCACCGAGTAACACTGAACCTGATTCCTGTAGTACCCCTACTGCTCTCTGTCCTTCGCAAGATTCTGAGACTCATCGTGGCTGTCTAGTGGGAGACGTCTTACTAAACGGTCGCGAGTAACTTTTCGAGTAGCTAGAGGATTATATACAGGAGACGATTTACCAAGCCCTAATACTGATACACAGGACACACCTGTAGTTAATGATGACACACTCACAGCTACACATCAATACCGTCACAAATTGCGGTCACACACGCGCAGGCAGTAATGTCATTCCATTCCATACCATTCCATATAATTACATTTTATATCAGTTATTTTACACTTACCATGTATTCTGAAATGTTAATGTGTGTTGTTCTCTTTTTAGAAGATGTCTACACAACACACCAAGCCAATGTTCGTGGTGAAAAATACACTTGTGTAAATACTTTACATTGGTGTTTTACGAATTTTTTGGTTTAGCTACATATTATTCTAACCAATTACTAGTAGAAAATTATAAAATTTCCATTTTTACTTTGTAACCCTTGCACGATAGAATCTCTAATTGATGACAGAAACTTGATGAACTATGTATACCTATTCACATTAAAATACTATTATGTAAGAGTTTAAGATGCACCAAAAAATATTGCATTATTTACTTACATTCCTCAATTGAAGGAATTTTTACGCACTAATTGTTGCCTTACATTATTTACTAGAAAGAAATACATATGCACTTATTGCTGCACAAGTAATTTTTTACTTGAATGGATTCCTTACGTATTAAATGCATACGTGAATTACATTCACTACAGGAATGAATTACTTACGTTCTTCCTGTTGTACCACGATCACTACTTGAATGATAGGATTGTGTACTTACTACCATATTAAACTAGGTAATATATGCATGCCAAGCAGTTGCTCCAGAACTATTTACATATCTAGTGATTTACGTGATGCACACATCTATATGAACTACATGATGCTCACATGTACTACCTAAATACCTATGTACAACTAACTAACCATTTACCATTACTTACCTACGAATTCAAACTCGCAGAACAATTACGAATGACTACTTGTCTTACTACAGACCTCAGAAAACATTGATTGATCACGGATAACCTTATCTCTCATAACATTGTTCGCCAATGACGAATAAATGTAATTAAATTTCTCTGCCAGTCAGTTTTACACTCGCTGATGTCAAATTATTTTCTACAATAACATTGAATTATTATCATTTATGAATGTTTTGGCACACGTCGAATTGCCACACCGATGCACCACAGTAATGTGTATCCAGCGATGTCTCTACCTATGATATTTCTCCATTTTGACCGTTTACATATTAATAGGTTACTTATACCACAGTTACTCACACTGATACACCCACACAGTTTGAATCTGGCGAGGTATTGTCTATTTTTACTTATATTTCTACAAACCATTGCCTTATTTTACTGACACAGTACTATTACTCGTACATCATGTGTTATACTATGCACACAGCAGCAGCTCTACAGTCAGACGAGCCTTCGTCATTAATTGACATATTCAGGGTTTTTTTTTACGATTACTTGACGATTTACGATTACGACTTCATTACTTGAAATGTTATTTTCTCAATTTTCCCCGTAATATTTAAAGCTACTTTTGCTGACAGTTTTTGAGCTTTTCTAGCTACAGTCTACGGTACACACTTAACATTTGACAATGATTAACAGTGATTTTTGCACATTGTGGATTTACCCACGCTAGTACTGACACATATATATAATTATACTCGGCCATGTCATTGTCTTTGATGTTGAACATCAAGAAAACCATTGTTTTCCTCTTTAGCATTTGTAGCAATATCCTCATGATACTTGGAATTCAAGCGGCCCAGCCTTCCATCTCTGGTCCCGCCGAATTTGTGAATGTTTTTATGTGTATTTAGCTCAGATGTTACACACTTTCAGCGATAGGAATTAAGCTTTTGGGAAGTTTAGAGTGTATGATGTATATATTGTATATATGTATATAGCCTTTATAGTCCAGTTGCCATATGTGATTTTTGAGCTTAAGCGTGCATTGGAGGGTGGGCGATGTTTTATTGCTGTTTCTGGTACTTGGACATGTCCTGAACCCAAATCTGACGGGTGCCAGTCTGGCACCCTTGGGGAATTTTTTTTAGAGCGAAAAAACAAAATGGCCGCCCCCGGGCATTTGCGCCACATTAAAAAAACTCATAACTTTGGTATTTATTGTCCTAGGAAGATATTATTGGTGTTTTTACCCATGTTTTAGGGGGCCCGGAATACAATAATGCAGTTAGTTAATGTTTTGCATGAATATTTATACTCTTTTCAACAGATCACTATAATAATATTGTATATTGTTTAATATTAGAGTTGCATATACCGTACTATGTATATGAATCATTATAAAATGTCATGAAATTGACATTAGATAGAAAGATAGATAGATAGATTGATTGATTGATTGATAGCTAGATAGTTAGGTAATTATAATAGGACTACTACCGTTCACAAGGAGGAAGGCCAGGCCAGAATTAGGATTGATGCATTGGACAGAGAAAAGGTGTAGAATACTCTCGCAACCTATATCCACCCACTTGATTCAACAAGGCACCCATCTGGTCTTCTGAATATTGCTAATGGCCTGGTTGCATCCAGCAATGTCAATATTGCCAGGTCGCATTCACTTGGTACGCAACAAATGATGGAGTACGAAGCTGGATTGCCTGACTCATTTCATGTGAAACTGAAATAGAATGTGGTTATGATGGCTGTCAGCAAGAGAGCAACCCACGTTGAGGGAATGCCAGTTTATGACACCGAGCTCATCTACACTAGAGTAATTAGCTTACAACAATCCCGAGAAAAAAACATGAAAAAGATCTTGAATTATGAGCTATCTCCTATCCCGCAAGCATTATTTGATGAGCATGGTGATATGATGACCCAATCAAAATCAATTCTGAATCAGAAACTTCAAGTAGACGTGTCTAGTCGCCTCATGTCTGACCCTGATGTAGTCATAATAGATGGATGTGCCATGATGTGGGCAATACATTGGTCAGTTAGTGGAACAGTTGAAGATTATATTATAAACTTCAAGACCAGTGCGAGCCATCATCTAGAGAGGCACTCTGTGTATTTGATCTTCGACAGATACCCATCTTCAAGCATCAAACAGGTTACCAGGTCAAATCGTGCAGGTAAACATGGCAGTCGTAAACATCAATGACACTGCACACTCCACTTCCAGCACAGAAAATCGTCATGACTACAATAAGGTTCAACTCATCCGTCTCATCGGCAGTATCTCTCAGAACACATAACAATGATCACAATGAACTTGTCATACCCGGAAGACCTACCAAATCGTGGTCACCGTAACTAACTGAGAGAGATCTACGAACAACCACGAGGAGGTGGCGTGATTCTGAACAGTGGGGTATTGCTCAAGGGACCACGT
>JACEEZ010015878.1:0-14708 GCA_016584305.1 Chionoecetes opilio
ATATATTAAATATATATTATATTATAAAAAATATATATATTTTTATATATATATATATTATAATATAAATATATATATATATATATATATATATATATATTATATATATATATTAGATTATATATTATATATATATATAATATATATATATATTATATATATCTATTATATATAAAAATATATATATATATATATATATTATAGATATTATTATCTTATTTATTTTAATATAATATATATATAAAATAATATAAGCGCAAGTGTGTGTCTGTGTCTGTCTGTCTGGTCTGTCTGTCCGCGATAGGTGCCCCCCCCCTTTGGCGGAATCCCTCATATGTCACAGTTCTGGAACCAGCTCGACCGGGGGAAAGGGTTTTTAACCCGACTTATGAGATGATCCGAAAACTTTTTTTTCTTATTTTTAGCAGCCTATTAGCGAGAATTGTGAAAAAAATGTGGGTTGTGAGAGTTGAGGAAACCTTGATGTAGGGTGATGGGTAATGGGTGAGTAAATGGGTGGGGTGATGGGTATGGGTGTGGGGTGATGGGTGAGTGAATGGGTCGGAGGTGAGGGGTTGGGGTGAGGGGTGATGGGTGAGGGAATAGGTGGGGGGTGATGGGTATGGGTGAGTGAATGGGTGTGTGATGATGGGTAATGGGTGAGTGAATGGGTGGGGGGTGATGGGTAATGGTGTGAGTGAATGGTGGGGGGGAATACATACATTTCTACATCCATGATTTCAGGAAAGTTAGAAGGGGCTATCTGAGAGTCGGCCCACCAAACACAGGTGGTGGGCCGAAGGCCCACCAATAGCCCTAATGGGTGAGTGAATGGGTGGGGGGTGATGGGTAATGGGTGAGTGAAGGGGTTGGGGGTGATGTGAAGGGGTTTGGGCCCGCTAATACATACATTTCTACATCCTGATTTCAGGAAAGCTAGAAGGGGCTATCTGGAGAGTCTGTGTTTGGTGGGCCAAAGGCCCACCAAACACAGGGGGTGGGCCGAAGGCCCACCAATACCCCTCCGCAAGAGCTAGCCAAAAAGGCCGCCATAGGGCGGCTTTGCGGCTAGAAATGATATAAGCGAAAGTGTGTGTGTGTGTGGGGTGTCTGTCTGTCTGTCTGTCTGTCTGTCTGTCTGTCTGTTGCCTGTCCGCGATAGGTGCTGCCCCCTGTGGCGGAACCCCCATCATATGTCACAGTTTGGAATCAGGTTGCCCAGGGGAAGGTTTTAACCCCAGTTTTAGGATGATCCGATAACTTTTTTTTAATTTTTTTAGCAGCCTATTAGCGAGAACTGAGAAAAAAAAAGGGGGTTTGCGAGAATGGACCCTACCCATAACTACGTCACGGTTTGTTTACATCGGTGCATTGTGGGGATAAGGCGGGGTCACCGCGGGTGGACCTACGAAGGGAAAACTACGGCGATGGAAGAATTTCGAGTAATTTTGCGCGAAATTGATATTCCAGGTGCTATATTACAGTGCTCTGTTCTCGCTGACAACACTATAGAGAAGACCTGAGGTAATGGCTGATGTGCAGAGGCTTTTAAACCAAGAAAACAGAGTCATAACAGAGCCTCGTCAAAAGGTAAGCAACTGGTAGGTACGTAATGTGTCCTTATCACTTGCTTACTTCTTAATGAGACTCTGCTTTGACTGTTTCCTGGTTTAGAAGACTTTGCACATCAACCATCACCTCAGGTCTTCTCTATGTTGTCAGCGAGCACGGAAATATAAGCACCTGGAATATCAATTTCGCCCAAAACAACTTGAAATTTTTCATCGTCGTAGTTATAGCTTCTCTTTGTAGGTTGTACATATTCATGGTTATGATAGTATTAAATACCTTATTATTGAGTTCCTTTCGTTGTCTTTCTCATAATAAGTAGTGGTACATCATGGTTTAAGTGTTACTTGACGAGCCAATGAATACTCTTGAGTCTATACCAACATCACCAACCTTTGCTTTGATTTATCTTATTACTCCATCCATAAACAAGTTGCATAACCACCGTGACATACCCATCCTTGCCTCATGGTATACCTGGTACTGTCGTCTACGATATTTTTCCCTACACAAATCGGAAAACTCGCCGACGGTAATGGCTAGGTTAGATTTTGTTTTGATTTATCTCATTACTCCATCCACAAACAAGTTGCATAACCACGGTGACATTACCCATCCTTGCCTCATGGTACCTGGTACTCTCGTCTACCCAAATGCTCGTCCTACATAAATCGGGGAAAACTCGCCGACGGTATTAGTTAGGTTAGGGGTAATAATGGACGAGAGTTGCGCGGTCGTTTTCAGAGACACAGACTGTTTTTTCTTGGCCTACAATAGGTGCTTGTTTTAATGTAGATAGTTTTTTTAATGGGTTTGCGCAAAAAAAAACTATCTCCATTAAAACAAGCACCTATTGTAGGCCAAGAAAAAATAGTCTGTGTCTCTGAAAACGTCCGCGCAACTCTCGTCCATTATTACCCCTAACCTAACCATTACCGTCGGCGAGTTTTCCCCGATTTATGTAGGGACGAGCATTTGGGTAGACGAGAGTACCAGGTACCATGAGGCAAGGATGGGTAATGTCACCGTGGTTATGCAACTTGTTTATGGATGGAGTAATGAGATAAATCAAAGCAAAATCTAACCTAGCCATTACCGTTAGCGAGTTTTCCCGATATGTGTAGGGAGAAAAATATCGGTAGACGACAGTACTAGGTATATCATGAGGCAAGGATGGATAATGTCACAGTGGTTATGCAGCTTGTTTATGGATGGAGCAATAAGATAAATCAAAGCAAAGGTTGGTGATGTTGGTACAGACTCAAGAGTATTCATTGGCTCGTCAAGTAACACTTAAACCATGATGTACCACTACTTATTATGAGGAAAGACAACGAAAGGAACTCAATTAATAAGGTATTTTAATACTATCATAACCATGAATATGTACAACCTACAAAGAGAAGACTATAACTACGACGATGAAAAAATTTCAAGTTGTTTTGGGCGAAATTGAGATTCCAGGTGCTATATTTCCGTGCTCGCTGACAACATAGAGAAGACCTGAGGTGATGGTTGATGTGCAAAGTCTTCTAAACCAGGAAAACAGTCACAGCAGAGTCTCATTAAGAAGTAAGCAAGTGGTAGGGACACATTACGTACCTACCAGTTGCTTACCTTTTGACGAGGCTCTGTTATGACTCTGTTTTCTTGGTTTAAAAGCCTCTGCACATCAGCCATTACCTCAGGTCTTCTCTATAGTGTTGTCAGCGAGAACAGAGCACTATAATATAGCACCTGGAATATCAATTTCGCGCAAAATAACTCGAAATTCTTCCATCGCCGTAGTTTTCCCTTCGTAGGTCCACCCGCGGCGACTTCGCCTTATCCCCACAATGCACCGATGTAAACAAATCGTGAAGGTAGTTATGTCTGGGGCCCATTGAGGAAACCTTGATGTAGGGTGATGGGTAATAGGTGAGTGAATGGGTGGGGTGATGGGTAATGGGTGTGGGGTGATGGGTGAGTGAATGGGTGGGAGGTGATGGGTGATGGGTGAGGGAATAGGTGGGGGGTGATGGGTAATGGGTGAGTGAATGGGTGTGTGGTGATGGGTAATGGGTGAGTGAATGGGTGGCGGGTGATAGGTAATGGATGAGTGAATGGGTGGCGGGTGATGGGTAATGGGTGAGTGAATGGGTGGGGGGAATACATACATTTCAGGGAAGTTAGAAGAGGCTATCTGGAGAGTCTGTGTTTGGTGGGCCGAGGTGGTGGGTAACGGGTCTATCTGGAAAGTCTGTGTTTTGTGGACCGAAGGCCCACCAAACACAGGTGGTGGGCCGAAGTCCCACCAATAGCCCTCCGCAGGAGCTAGCCAAAAAGTCCGCCCGGAGGCGGCTTTGCTTTCAGGAAAGTTAGAAGGGGCTATGATGTGAATGGGTTAGCGTTAATACATACATTTCTACATCCATGATTTCAGGAAAAGTTAGAAGGGGCTATGTGGAGAGTCTGTGTTTGGTGGGCCTTCGGTCCACCAAACACAGGTGGTGGCCGATGGCCCACCATAGCCCTCCGCAGGAGCTAGCCAAAAGGCCGCCCGGAGGGCGGCTTTGCGGCTAGTATGTATATATATATATATGTATATAAATATATATTATATAATTATATATATATGTATATTATTATAATATATATATATATATATATATATATATATATATATATATATATATATATATATATATATATATATATATATATATATATATATATATATATATATATATATATATATATATATATATATATATTTTATCTATAATAATATAGCGAAAGTGTGTGTGTGTGTCTGTCTGTCTGTCTGTCTGTCGTCCGCGATAGGTGCCGCCCCCTGTGGCGGAATCCCATTATATTGCACATTTTTGGAACCAGGTTGACCAGGGGAAGGTTTTAAGCCCACTAATAGGATGATCCGATCACTTTTTTTTTTTTTTTTTTTAGCAGCCTATTAGCGAGAATGTGAAAAAAAAGTGGGTTGCGAGAATTGAGGAAACCTTGATATAGGGTGATGGGTAATGGGTGAGTGAATGGGTGGGGTGGTGGGTAATGGGTGTGGGGTGATGGATGAGTGAATGGTGTGAAGGGTGGGGTGATGGGTGATGGGTGAGGGAATAGGTGGGGGGTGATGGGTAATGGGTGAGTGAATGGGTGTGTGGTGATGGGTAATGGGTGAGTGAATGGGTGGGGGTTGATGGGTAATGGGTGAGTGAATGGGTGGGGGTTGATGGGTAATGGGTGAGTGAATGGGTTGGGGGTGATGTGAATGGGTTGGCGTTAATACATACATTTCTACATCCATGATTTCAGGAAAGCTAGAAGGGGCTATCTGGAGAGTCTGTGTTTGGTGGGCCGAAGGCCGGCCCACCAAACACAGGTGGTGGACCGGAGGCCCACCAATAGCCCTCCGCAGGAGCTAGCCAAAAAGTCCGCCCGGAGGGCGGCTTTGCGGCTAGTATATATATATAACCTCATCTTCTTTTCCTCACCGAAACTCAGTTGGCTGTGAGCACTGACAGCAGACCTTTTTCTGTCTCCTCTTACTGTCTCTATTATAATTTTAAATCCAAAGCTGGCTGTTGCGTATATGTGCGCAATGACATCACTTGCTTTCGTGCCCACGCCCTTGAATCTTCCGAATTTTCTACCATCTGGCTTCGACTTCAGTGTCACTCTCTTACTAAATTTATCTGTGCTGTATATCTCTCACCTAACTCCTCTGACTATATAAAATTCTTCGACTACTTAACATCAAAAGTGGAGCACATCTCATCTCATTTTCCTTTAGCTGAAATTTCCATTCTTGGGGAGTTCAATGCTCACCACCAGCTTTGGCTATCATCTTCTTTCACTGACCAACCTGGTGAACAAGCCTACAACTTTTCTATCCTCCAAGACGTAGAGCAGCTGGTGCAGCACCCTACCCGTATTCCTGACCGCCTTGGAGACACGCCCAACATTCTTGATCTTTTCCTAACTACTAACCCTTCTGCTTATGCTGTGAAACTATTCTCTCCGTTGGGTTCCTCCGATCACAATCTTATTTCTGTAACCTGTCCTATCGCTCCGGTACCGTCTCGAGACCCACCTAAGCGGAGGTGTTTCTGGCACTTCAACTCAGCTAAGTGGGAAGACCTAAGCAGTACTACTCTGATTTTCCATGGAATGATTACTGCTTCCATGTCAAAGAGCCATCTCTTTGTGCAGAGCGCATAACTGAGGTCATAGTCTCTGGCATGGAGGCGTACATTCCACATACTTTCTCTAATCCTAAAGCCGGTCAACCTTGGTTTAACTCTGCTTGTTCTCATGCTGTCAGAGATAGAGAGGTGGCTCACAAACGGTACCGTAAGCATCCATCTCTCCATCTCCTGAAACTCATGCCCTTTATATTTCTGCCCGCAATCATGCCAAATCTTTACTTCAACTTACCAAAAACTCATTCATTCATAGAAAATGTCAAAATCTTTCTGAATCAAATTCCTCTCGTGACTTCTGGCATCTAGCTAATAACATCTCTAACAATTTTTCTTCTTCATCTTTCCCTCCTATGCTTCACCCAGATGGCTCCACAGCTGTCTCATCTACTTCTAAAGCTAAACTCTTCGCTCAAACATTTGCTAAAAATTCCACTCTGGCTGATGAAGGGCTTGTTCCTCCTTCTCCTCCACCCTCTGACTATATTATGCCTGTCATTAAGATCCTTCGTAATGATGTTTTCTTTGCCCTTTCTGGCCTAGATCCTCGGAAGGCTTACGGTCCTGACGGAGTCCCTCTTATTGTTCTCAAAAACTGTGCTTCTGTGCTTGCACCTTGCCTGGGCAAACTTTTCCGTCTTTGTCTATCTACTTCAACCTTTCCTTCTTGCTGGAAGTTTGCTCACATCCAACCTGTTCCTAAGAAGGGTGACCGTTCTAATCCTTCAAACTACCGTCCTATAGCTTTGACTTCCTGCTTTTCTCAAGTTTTTGAATCTATACTTAATAAGAAGATTATATATATATATATATATATATATATATAATAATATATATTATAAAATATATATATTAATATATATATATATATATATATATATATATATACATATATAATTAATATATATATATAATATATATATATATATTATATATATAATATATATATATATATATATATATATATATATATATATATATATATATATATATATATATAACATATATATATATATATATATATATATATTATATAATATATATATATATATAGCAAGAAGGAAAGGTTGAAGTAGATAGACAAAGACGGAAAAGTTTGACCAGGCTTTCGCTGTTATTATATATAATATATATATATATATATTATTATTATATTAATAAATAGTGAAATGTGTAAGGATGTGTGTGTGTGTGTGTTGTGTGTGTGTGGTGTGTGTGTGTGTGTGGTATAGGTTCCGCCCCCGTGACGGAATCCATCATATACCACATTTTTGGAACCAGGTTGACCAGGGGAAGGTTTTAAGCCCACTTATGAGATGATCCGATCACTTATTTTGTGCTCTTTTTTTTTAGCAGCCTATTAGCGAGAATTGTGAAAAAAATTGTGGGTTGCGAGAATTTGAGAACAAACCTTGATGTAGGGTGATGGGTAATGGGTGAGTGAATGGGTGGGGTGATGGGTAATGGGTATGGGGTGATGGGTGAGTGAATGGGTGGGGGGTGATGGGCTGGGGGTGATGGGTGATGGGTGGGGGAATAGGTGTGGGTGATGGGTAATGGTGTGTGTGGATGGGTAATGGGTGTGTGGTGATGGGTAATGGGTGAGTGAATGGGTGGGGGTGATGGGTAATGGGTGAGTGAATGAGTGGGGGAATACATACATTTCTACATCCATGATTTCAGGAAAGTTAGAAGGGGCTATCTGGAGAGTCTGGTTTGGTGGGCCGAAGGCCCACAATAGCCTAATGGGTGAGTGAATGGGTGGGGGTGATGGTATGGTGAGTGAATGGGTGGGGGATGATGGGTAATGGGTGAGTGAATGGGTTGGGGGTGATGTGAATGGGTTGGCGTAATACATACATTTCTACATCCATATTTCAGGAAAGCTAGAAGGGCTATCTGGAGGTCTGTGTTTGGTGGCCGAAGGCCACCAAACACAAGTGGTGGCGAAGGCCCATAGTTCGCAGATAGCAAAAGGTACTCCTACATGCCAATGAATAGCTCGCAGGAGCTAGCCAAAAGCTACCGGCACATAGCCTTCGCGAGCTAGCCAAAAGGCCGCCCGAGCGCTTGCAGTAGTATATATATANAATAAAAATTTGTATTACTTAGGGCCAAGGTGGATGCTGTGGCGGACCAGGGGCCAAGCGCTCACAAATTAGCAGAGGGGGCAACAAAAACATTCACAGCCAGCCGTGTGAGGACAGGGGGAAAGAAGGAAATAGAAAAATAAGTGAGAGGGAAAACGTTGGAAGTGGGATAGACTACGTATACATTATATTAGGATAACGACTTGAGCATTACATATGCGTATCGTTAAAGTGGTTAAATATATATATATATATATATAAAATATTATAATATTATATATATAATATATATATATATATATATATATATATATATATATATATTATATAAAATATAATATATTTTTTTTTACGTTGTAGCCTATAGCGCCTGTAGGCATATGGAGGTCTTGATGTTGGTCGATCTCGCCCGATGGTGGCGCGGGGCTGGATTTTTATAGTGACACCTGTGTCTCAGGTGAAGATTCCATTTTCTGTGGTGTTCAGATTTTCAGTTAAGGCGCATGCAGCCCCTAGAGTCCACCGTCACTCTCGTAATCGGCAGACAGGTATATGCTGCAGTGGGTTGGCTTCGGCCACTCGACAATGTCTTTGATATTTTGCTCCTTGATGAGACTTGAGCTCGGGACCTTCTGCTCCCCTACCGGGCTCTTGAAAGAGTTGCCCCGGCAGGATTCGAACTCGGGACATTGATTTCAGCACTCCAAGACGCTAACCCTCGGCCACCCCCTCCCCCCAACTATATACATAGAAGTTTTTTAACCTGGCTGGACCCATTAATGGTAGCATTTTTACAGGCCCCTTTAAGTATAATTAGTTTATATATTTTTTGTCATTACCCTTAGCATTGGTGACATCTTTGTAAAAAGTACAAAAATGATTATATGTTTAATTACTATACGGGGTATAAATAAATTACACAAATAGCCCGAAAATATCATACAGGCAATTTAGAGCAATGGACACTCATACATACATATTCACGCAGAAACACTAACTCATACCCTCATACCTTCAAATAATAAATAGAATTAGTACCTGATTAAATAAACATCTATATACATAATCCCCCCTTAGAGGTGTTCTAGCATATACACTTCTGAACGAAACTTGAAAAATCGATATATACATATCGATGATTCTCTCTTCTCTCTCTCTCCTCTCTCTCTCTCTCTCCTCTCTCTTCTCTCTTCTCTCTTCTCTCTCTCTCCTCTCTCTCTCTCTCTCTTTTTCCCCTCTCTCTCTCTCGCTCTCTCTTCTCTCTCCTCGTATTCATTCACGTCCTAGAAATTGACTGTTTGGTGTTTCGGCTTTAAGAAAATGTGAGTGAAGAGTGTGTTGTAAGTGAGTAGTGAGAGGAAGATTGTGTATTAAGTGATGGTGAGAAGGAAGAGTGGGTTTTTACATGTTAGTGAGTGGGGAGAGAGAAAAGTTAGAGTGATGCAATTTCATGTTAAATAAATTAGAGTACGAGAGTGACCGTCGTAAGGAAAGTGTGTTTTGGGGATGAATGTATAAAGGGGGTGTGAGTAAGATACAAGATGTTGGTGAGGATTGATGTAACTTGTTTGTCATGTATGTGTGAGTGATGAGTGAAATTTGGTACTAAAAAAGAATGAGTGAATGGCGGCAAAAGGGGAGGGAATGAGGAAACCCGGCCCCCACGGGCCTCCCTATAGCAGTTGCAAAAAGGGTAAAAGGGAGCACGCCGAACTTAGCTTTTTAATAACCTAGTGGAAACCGCACTGCCCCGGGTCGAGTACCCGGTCACTACTTTGGCGGGAGACACCCCTCGGGGAGACGCCAAAATTTCGCCTAAGTTTCCAAATTTGGGTTTTAACTTATTCCCTTTCAACTCCTTAAAGCTAAATCTAACAAATTTTGCCCAAACACCACCAACATCGCTGGCCCCACCCAACTGTGACCCACAGTCATTAACCTTTATCTTAATACATTTATTAAAATTTCACCCTCTAAACTAACAGAAACTTATAATAAAGTTAAAAAAAACTAAAAGGGATTTTCCCTATTAGTGGACTTGGTCAGTGCATGAGAGGTCAGCTTTACTTTCTTTTTGCCCATCGACAGTACACTTCTGTAGATTTTGAGTTTGATCAAGAAGAGAATTTTTTTCCATGAACTTTACTGGTGACCCCAAAAAAGGTCTAAAATTTAGAACAACTTTTTTTGGGGTTCAGGAGAACGTTTCATAACAAAAACACCTATGGAAATTGCAAAAGAACAAACTTCTCGTGTCTACGCACATTCCCCCCGAGAAGCCCTTAAAGTAATCGTCCCGACCATTTCACATTCCTGATTTAAGCAATCAAATCTAGCCCTTAAGAGTATTCAACAAAAGTCGCACTTTTTTATCCAGTCAGCCGTTTTTAATAATCCGCAATCAAAAACCAAATTCCCCCATTTTTTACAACGCCTCAAAGGTTTTCAGACGTCAGGTCAGGCTGGTGACGTGCATCAGGGAGGCTCATCTTCCCCCGCTGATTTAAGGACACGTAAACACAGAGTAAATAAAGGGTGTAACACAGTTATGCAAATTTTGATCGGAGATAGCCCGAATATTCTAAGGACAAAATCTTATACCCATTGCTTCGAAGCTTCCTTTACGTGACATGGATGAAAAAATTACCGCGGCCGTCGAAACTCACGGCTAGCGGAGGTATGGATTGCACTCGCGCGATGTCCCCCGGTGAAATTATGAATTATTTAATAAATTTCTATATTAGGGGAAAATTCAGTATCTTATAAGTTTTAATACACAATCTATTAAAAACGGCTGTTTTTTCCCCAAAATAAGCAGTACATGAAAACCCGCAGGGCTTCATAAAAAATAAGTAAAGGGCTACTTGACATTATGTCGCGGGGGAGAGGCAAGGTGGGAGGGATGGGTGCCGTGCGGGGCACATCACTGTGTCCCTCCTTCCCCCCGCCCGATTGGGGGCAGTTTTTGTTGAGAGAGTGAACCTGGGGACAAGCCGTACTTTTACAGTAAGTGGATAGCGGATATGGTTTTTATCTACGGTTTCGCAATGGAAGTGAAAATGCGCCGTACAGGAATACAAAAGAAGTCCCCCTAACAAAAATTTCCCCAATTTCGAACATTTACGGGGTAAGGGATTTAAAACATTTCGTGACAAGGATCTTTCCCGGAAGGGTGAACAGCTGAAAGGATAGGGGAAAGGAAAAGGTGGGGGCGTTTTTCAGCAGCGGAAAAAAGCCCGGGAAATAAGCAAAAGAAGAATTTCCCTGATTTGGAGTTTCTCACATTAAAGAAGGGGGTGTGAGAAAAGTTTTCACCATATCATTGCAAAGGTTAACATCTTCGGGATGGGTTTCGTGAGGCGTTTGGGTTTTGAAAAATCGCTACAAAAAATTCCCAGCTGGGAAATATATTTTTTTTCACCCGATGAGGCCAAAATTTACCCGGCCGGAATGATAACCCTCATAATGAACATTGGGATAAAAGGGAAATCCTCACAAGATGGTAAAAAGATTTCCAGAAAAGATTTTCTATTAATGTCGGTGTGGCATGATTGGTGAGCATTTGATTGGCCCCCCATCTTTCAGATCGCATTAAGGGGAAATTTTATGCTAATTTTTTGTAGATCACCTCCCCCCCCCAGAGTTCCCCGGGGGCACAGGCGCCGACTAGTATTTCGCATGACGGGCACCCCACACTTCAGTAAGCAAGTGAGGCGCATTTTGACCAAGCTTTTCCTGGACGGTGGATGGGCCCGGGGAGGACCACACCCAGGGCCTCCCCGATCCCCAAAATAACACAGGGGTTTTTTACTTGGGGAGACAAAAAATCACATGTATAAATAAAAAAATGAAGCAAGAATTTTGGGGGAAAATAATGGAGTTTCACAACACAAGAACAAGCCAGAAATTTAAGAAAAAGTGTTATTCCTACTTTTGCGAGCGCAACTGTGTATTGAAGCTGATGGTGGCCATTTTTAAACTTGAGTGATATCAAAAATTAAGGAAGTATGAGACAAGAAAAAGAGTAAGAGTAAGTAGATCGAGCTCCGGGGGATTACTGACATTCAGCTGTAGCCTTGCCACGTAGCATTTTTCAGTATTTTGTGGCAAATTTTAGTATGCTGTCTTTATGTAAAGTTTTCGAAATTTAAAAGAATCTTTTCCTTTATAAGATACGTAATCTCCCCAATTGTAACAATCATAAATTAAAATAATGTTCATAATTTCGGATGACCCCCGATCCGTAAATAATCCCCATATCCAAACCCCATATCCAGAATAATACCCACATTACCGTAAGCGTACAACACTGTTACAGCTTATTTCTCTCAAAATTTATACTAATAGTCTGATTTTTTTAACTCTCTCAAAATAAAACATGCCGTAATTGGGGGGAGAAGGGGGGACACGCTGAGAGCCCCGCACGGCACCCATCCCACCCACCTTGCCCTCCCTCGCCGAATAAGCCAAGTACCCCTTTTCTTTTTTGCTTAGACAGCCTGCTTTCTCATGTACTGCTTATTTGGAAATAACACCGTTTTTAAAATCGATTGTGTTTAAAACTTATAAGATTTCTGTAATTGTCCATAAAATAGTAGAAATTATGATTAAATAATTCTAATTTTACCGGGGGAATAGCGCGAGGCACTCTCAACTCCTGCCAAGATAAAAAGACAGATAAAAAAAGATAAGGACACCTGTTTTTCCACCTCGTACTCGGGCTCAAAATAAGGGCCCGACAACTGAGGTTCGTTTTTCCTCATAGTATACGCGACCAGGTCATTTTTTTCGGGGTCAGATTGACATCGTACTCTAAATCGTCACAGCGACAGATTCACTGTCTGACACCCAAGTAAATCGTCATCATAACATTTTTCCGACAGTGCCCAAAAAGAGTGTTCGGGCGTCCCTGTTCTGACGTCATCAATAACAGTCCGTAGCTGTTGAGGAGAAATTTTTTTTTTGCGCTTTAAAAAGTCGTGTTTTTACGGAAATAAGGCTGAAAATCAATATTTTGGTGGATAGGTGTTTGAAGGTATCAATTCAACATAATTCGGCTAAAAACAACAATGGGTCTGGACGATATCTTAAGTTTTCCTCGAACTGATCTGTGAATGATCTGAAAGGATCTTAGTTGAATTTTAGCATAATCGTCCACTGAGTAGACAGGACAGGAGATTGCAAAAGCACATCATAAGGTAATCGCTTGTCGACACCATACAAAATGAAATGTGGAGTCTTTCCTGTAGAGGAATTTACTGAAACCATTATATCGAAGCCGCTACATGAGGTAGCCAGTCCTCCCAAGAGTCATGAAACTCGCCAGCATAATGGCGAAGGACATCAAGAATCTTCTATTAGTCCTTTCTACTAACCCATTGCTCGCAGGTGATAAGCAGTAATGAAAGTTTGCTTAATCTTGAACTGCTCACAAGATGTTATGAAGAATTTGATTAGCAAATTCAGGGCCATTATCTGAAATCAGCACTCTAGGAGTTGTGTAGGGACAAATTAAATTTGAAACTAGAGCATGAGCAACAGTTATAGCAGACTTGTTAGGCAAGGGGACTAGAATCACAAAACGTGTGAAGTGATCTACACATCTAGTACATATGGTGACCCTTGATGACTTCGAGGAAGCTGCAATAAGTCGATGCCTACGGTGTCAAAGGACGACTCAGGTAAAGGATATTCAAGGATAGGAGCAGTTTCGTATTACCCTTGGTTTGTGCACATGAACGACAATTGGTTACATGTTTCTCTGCCTCGATGCGCATGGTAGGCCAATAAACTTACGACGTGCAGCGGACAAGGTTCTGTCTCGACCTGGATGCCTGCTTGAGGCATGTCGTGAATGAGTTTTTAAAGCAGTTTCCACTAGACTGGTAGGAATAACTAGTTGAGTAACCGTGGTTCTCGTCCATAGTGACCTTACGACAAAGAACTTCCTCAACTATTGAAAACTGTAAAAATGGAACTGACAATTTAGGCAATAAAGATTCATCTCCAGACTCTAGTGCATAAATCACTTTTGACCACACAGGATCTTGGCGTTGAGCATTCGATAAGTCTTGTAGAGAGAAATTTGAAGTGTCTGAGAGCACTGCTACTGGAATGTTGCGTGAAAGTGCGTCTGCAACATGATTTTTATTACCAGGTAAATATTTGATAGTAGGATCAAATTCCTGAATGGTGATGAACCACCGGGCCACACGGCCACAAAGGTTTTTCCCTTTAAAGAGATTCAGCACAGGCGTACTGTAATGGGATAACCATAGATCATTTCCTTAAACTGCTTAAGAGCCCACACCACACTAGAGCTTCAAGGTGAGTTGCTGAGTACCGTGACTCTACATCATTAAGCACTCTACTGGCATATGCAACAACATGAGGGCGTTTCCCTTCAACTGTTTGCATCAAAACCGCTCCAACGCCTAGTGCCGAAGCATCTGTCACAAGAGTGAAAGGCATATGGTAGTCAGGAAATGTAAGAATTGGCGCATGTGTAAGAGCCTGTTTCAAAGTATCAAAACTTTGTTGTTGGGGACCATTCCAAGCGAAAGGAACGTCCTTTTTCAAGAGTCGTGTCAGAGGACTAGCAATCGAAGCATAGTTCTTCACATAGGCACGATAGTAACCCGACAACCCAAGGAAAGACCGTACCTTTTCAGTGGTGGTAGGGGTTGGGAAATTCTTTACCTTGGCTTAGTAAAATCACCTTAACTCAGGAGAGATGAGGAAAAGCCTTGGAGAAAAAACCGGCATGATCACTGAGGCTCAGAGCTCGAAAAAGTTCAAGCTGATTGCAGAAGACTCATCGAACACCAACGCTGAATGGAATCAACAGTTCTTG
>JACEEZ010015879.1:0-17500 GCA_016584305.1 Chionoecetes opilio
AAAACGGCTAAAACCCCTCTTGAAAAAACGCCCCCGGGAAAAAGGAAAAACCATGCGTTTTTCCCAAACACTCTAGAAAACCCCCAAACCATGCCCAAAAAAAAATAGAAAAAAGGGGCCAAAAAAAAAGGGGGAAAAACTAGGGTTAGGCGAGTGGTACCCGTGGGGGAAAAAGGAAAAGGGAAAGCAAAGGAAATTTGAAGATTAACTGAAAAAAGATACTGGCGATAGGAAAAAGGCCCCAAAAGCGCAGGGGGCAAGGCCAATGGGGGGCTGGAGAAGGAAACAAAACACAAGAAAAACATATGACACGGAAATAAAGACTGCAAGTGAGTGAAACCCTACAAAAAAAAAAAAAAATATATATAAACTAATGGAAATAAATTAAACAAAATAATTAAATACACATATACAAATATACAACCCGTGACAAAAGCCAGAGGGAAAAGGTCTGGAAAACAACTCACGTAACTGCAGAAAGTCTATGTATCCTTTCAGTCACCTGGAGGAATGTGGGGTGAGGGCGCCTTTTTCAACTTTTCCGCGGGGGAGGGAGGCTTGGAACACGGCGCGGGGGAAAAAGGGGGGAAAGGGGGGAGGAAGCAGGGGGGGGCAGGGCTGGGGTGGGGTTGGGGTGGCAGACCACGTGGAACGAATCCTTGACCTGAGGGGAAGGTCAGGAAAGGGGGGGGGAGGGGGATGCGGTCGGTCACTCGGGGCGCGGTGGGAACAAAGAGATAACCCGGCAGGCCTTAGGCAAATTTTGGTGAGAGAACCGTAAAACCCGGGGCTTTTCGGCTTTTTGCGGCTTTCTCTCTCGTTTTCGTGCCTCGCCAGAACGGCGACAGGATTTTTCAAAAGGCCGCCCAGCTCGGCGCCACGCGAAACTGAAACAAAACAACCACACTTAGAAAAGTGTACCTTCAAATGAAAGCCATTAATAAGTTCGAAACTGACGACGATTTTGTGAAGGATACAAAAATACCCTTTCTTAATGTTTTTTTTCCCCATAACCAAGGACTATTAAATAGGCAAGGTAAAGAGGTGGGCACCTGGGACATCATATGGGGCTGGCTGGGTCAGTTCCACTTGTACTTATTTTTTTATTCCCTGCTGCACCTGATGGAAAGGGTCGGGTATAAGAGGGATTATTAACGGGCCATCATCTGCCCCCCCAAAGTGCCGGGATTTTCCGTTTTGGGGGGTTGGGATAATTTATATTTGCTTGGGAAGATAGGGGGCTGTTTTTCATTCTTGGCTAATTTTTGGCTTTAAATTAATCTCTTCTCTCTCTTCTCTTAGTTAATATACTGTATGGTATGGGGGCTCAACAAATATTTTTCCAACTTTATTTTTTTAGTGTTTTTAAACTGAAAAATTTTGCAGCTAAACTACATTGGAGGGAAAGATAGAAGGATACGTTACCCTATCAAAAAAGGAGTTAAAGTGGTTAAAAAATTTAAAAGAGATAATTTATGAAAAGTTTCGCTGTTTAAAAGGGTTTAATGGGTTGTATCCGGAGTGGATCTATTTTTTCCTTTGTCAGGAAAATACAGCCATCAACAGCAGCAAAAAGCCTTTATGGCCAAGACCCAGAACAGATGGTCCCAGACCCATCACTGTAAAAAAGGCCAAACAGGAAAAAACAATTTGCCTTCATGCATCTTAATTATGGAAAGTCTCTTTTTTAAAGTTTTTGACTTAAAAATTTATTTTTAAATTTGCCCCAAGTAAATATAATTTGTTTCCCCCTATCAAATACAGTTGCATTGTTAGTAGTATTTTAAAGATTTTGAAGTGATTTTTTTTAGTTCCTTTTTGGGTTTAATTTTTGTAATTAATTCCTTTTAAATGTTTCTTTTGATTTTTTTTATTTACGTATTTTTTTTTTTTTGCGTGACTTTCAGAATTTTAATTTTTTAGTATTTTGCTTTTAGAACTCTGGATGAAAATTTGATAGTAAAAACCATTTTTTCAGGGAAAATAAGATATTTTTTTATTTTTTACTCCTTCTCTCGAGTCTTCTTTTCCCTTTTGGGTCGGATAACATTCATGCAACCCGGGCACATACATACCTGAAAACATAGACGGGGTTATATTGCAGATTAAACCCTTGCCAGAAAAAAAAATAAGACAGACAGCTTTAGAGGGTTTGTTCTACAAAAATAGATGTTCATATTTCAATCCAAAATTTTTCCCGATTTTAAACCTTTTAGAAAAACAGGGTAAATATACAAGGAAATGCAAATAATATAAAAAGTATGTTGTTGTTTTGTTCCCTTTTATAGAAGTTTTTAAGGAAAAAGTAAAAATTAAAAACAAAAAGCAAATAACCCCAAACTATACACTAAAAAAAAATGTTTTTAAAAACCTCAGATTTTAATCCCAAAAAGGGCCAGTGTAATACTGATTGGCAAAAATTGCAACAAAGTAGCCAGTAAAAGGGAAAAAACATTCATATTCAAAATACAATTTTCAAAAACATTTTTCATAATTTTGTATTTCCAAAGCAAAAACTCTTGACCCAAAACCAATCCTATTTAATTCACCAAACCGAACGTATTAGGTATATCCTAAATGCTCCTGTATATTTTTCAAAGTTTATGTATAACACAACCCCGCTTTTAGGATTTTAAATTAAAAAATATGGGCTTAAACCTTTTTCTCCCAGCCCGGTATATGGTGTTTTACCGAAAAAGTTCAGTTATGCGTTGTAGGTTCTGATTTTTTAATTTCCCTGTATGTGAGATTTGTGAGGCTGCATGTATGTAAGTGTACGAACTTTTGTCAGTGTAAAAAAGGACAAAGTTTAGATACACGGAAAATTTGCGGGAAAAGGGACTTTCACCTCATATAACGACCACAATTTGTTAAAATTTGAAAAGTTCGGATCACCGATAATTATAAAAC
This sequence comes from Chionoecetes opilio, assembly GCA_016584305.1. Classification (NCBI taxonomy): domain Eukaryota; kingdom Metazoa; phylum Arthropoda; class Malacostraca; order Decapoda; family Majidae; genus Chionoecetes; species Chionoecetes opilio. The sequence goes on from JACEEZ010015879.1 coordinate 2,911, forward strand.
CCCGCATCCTTCCCCCCAATTTTTTCGTCAAACGAGGGTTTACTGCATCATTTTTCACCATTAATTATATGTCAAAATAAAAATCAGGTAACCAAAAAATAGCCATTAAACCTCTTTCATAAACTATAATTTACCCAAAAAATAAGAAATACCCTATATATTATATATATATATGGTAAATCTTAAGAACAAGGGGTCCACCCCCCATCTTCTTCTTATAGCCAACAAACTTGGGGGGCATGGGGGAACCGGGGTTTTTGGGGGGGGAGCACACACATAAAGGGAAAAAATGGCCCCCACAAAAAAAAACCTAAAAATAGGGGAAATTTCCCAGTTTTATAGACTTTATGGGGCCATTTTCCTTATATGTGTGCTCCCCCCCCAAAAAACCCCCGGTTTTCCCATGCCCCCAAATTGTTGTCATAAGAAGAAAAGATAGGGGGTTTTAGCCTTTATTTAAAGTGACAAAACTCTACAGACCCAACCTACACCCCCCCCCCCGAGCCCACGGGCTGTGCCTAACCTAAAACCGACCTGACCTAACCAACCCTGCTGGGGCTTTGTTTTTCTCAAGAACCTGAAATTTAAATCGGCCATTGGCAAAGTAAAGGAGCGGCACCATTAAAATCAAACAGATGTGTTAAGGCAGTAGTATAAAAACATAGAGCCAACATTTGGTCACTTACCGTGGAGCCCTTTTTCTTAAATTTTTCCCTCAACGCAATGTAGGCATTACCACAATACCTATCAGCACCTCTACCGACACATGAATATTGGTCATGTCCGTCAACAGTAATGTAATGTATACTTAGATATCTTGCAACGTTTTGTGTGGAAGTCGGAGATGTGAAGGTTTATGGTACTCTCGTCTCCGTCGGCGAGAGTTCCCAAACATTTACACGTTCTCAACAAGCTGTGAGAGATCTCTAAGAAACCAAAATTGAGCATAATGAATCAGCGAAACGTTTCCGGTCTGGTTTTGATTGCATATTAGTAAAATTAGACAACAACGTCTTGTGTTAATGTTAAAAGACTCGAGAAAGTGATTTCACCAGACGACGCTCTCTATCACCATGTTATTCCATTTTAAGCTCTTATTAGTGTGGTCCGACGAAAAGTAAGCCCGTGCTACTAAATGTACAAAACAGCGCTAATTTCTGCCATATATCAGTGAAATTCAGCAAAAAACTACTAGGTCGAGCAGCTAGGCCCCTATCGTCAGCCTTGTTAAGACATGGATCATTCTTTCAACAGTTTTAAAGTGTCCCTGGTCGTGTCATTAACCCTTGTATATTCTTGTTCGTGTTCTTAAGGTATGTCCATGTTCTGAATGACATCGTATGATGCTTACTTGTGTCCGTTTATCTGTAATTACAGTATTCTTACGCCGATCTCACTGTGTAAGAATCTCTGCCCGTCCCGCCATATTTGTGTTACTCTGACTCACGGCAACAAAGCGGGAAAGAAGCCGTGGTAAGCGAGCCCTTGGCTCGCGCTTCTTATCGGCTTCTACGCTTGACCAGCTGGCCAATCCGTAAAGAAGCCGGCTTCTTAAAAAGTGCCTCGCAATAACAGAAAACGCAAGCGCAAGAGCCGGTTCTTACGGCGTTCTTCACAAAATTCGCCTATTAATACTTCACTCAAAATGTTCTATGTAAGACACATACATAGATGAGCGAGTTGTACTATTGTTGTTTTATCCCTGTCTATAACTTGTCGACGAGAGGTAGAAAAAAAGACCAAGGAAAAACCCCCCCTATTCTTGCCCTCCCCCCTCCCTCCCTCCCTCCCCTCCCCCTCCCCTCCCTTTCCTCTCTCCCTCATCCCTTCCCTCCGCACTCGCGACTGCCAGGAACAAGACGCCACCAGGTAGTTGCGTTCTGGCACTGGACTACCGAATGCTGAAATTACAGGTAGGTAGTTAGGCGGGACATGTGGTGATTACATTCCTTGCTTGTTGTTGAGTTTTGTGTGTTTATATTTGTTGAAGGGTTGTTGGAGGGGGATTTATGGATTACGCCCCCTCCCCTGTCCCGTCCTTTGCTCCCCCCTGGTGGCATCGTCCCCTTGCCTGTCCGCTCTGACAAATACAAAATTGTGATACAGAAAGATACAAATTTTAAGACAGCTTGGAAAGATGACAATTAATCCCTCTAGCGCCCCCTGGACGTAGATGTAACATACATTTCAAAAGTCAAGTAAAAAATTATAACATAATGTAATATATTTTCTAGCCTAATAATTAACCAGTGTTACACCGATGTGACATAAAGACAGCGTCTGGTGATCTACCGTGTTCTTCAAGTAGGAGAGGGTCCAGTCAACATTGGTGATGGCACAGGGGAAATCTGAATATTTTGCACTGCTTCGTGGCAACCTCACAAACTATTTTCGGGTAACTAAGTATTAATGTAGATATGTAATGATTGATTAGAGGTTACATGAGGTATATGCAGAAGATATAAAAAGCAAACATATGGATACTTTTTTTTGTTCTATATGAATTATAATGCGTTCTACAATATGTAAACATTGGGTATTTGCAGTATATACTCACTGTAATGCTCTATATCTTTTGTTTTTCGCTAGGATACATTTCCAACGTTTGTTAGCAGTGTTTTTGATAAACGAAAAAAATGACAATATATATGATATCTAATGAGGATCAGTTGTATTGTGTATCGCATACGTGTACCTAATCATCCATAAAAATCCATAATCTAATCACAAAAAAAAAAAAAAAAAAAAACGGAAATTTGTATTATCTACTTATGGTTTCTTTTATATTTATTTATAGGCTACATCTATATTATCTATTCTTTTATTTATTTATAAAAGCTATAATCTGTTTATTTGTTGACAGGGATCACAGCGACTTGAAAATACGGATCTTTGGTCCTCCTCCACAGGTAAGGACAACGCCAAATAACTCTGCTGAACAAGTCCACAAACACCGTGTGCTATGCCAATCCTCGTAAGTTAAGACTTTTTGACGTGACCCGCCGTCATTAGGACTGCGCTGCAAGTATGTAAAACTTTCAAGATCTCAATGTCCTCGACGCACGCCATGAACAAGGACTGTACTGTTTCCTCTAGTAAGCCTCCAAAACACCTGGACGTGTCTTGAGCCAGCTGAGACGCAAGCAAAAGCTTTGCCTCCTCCTCTCTTCAGTGAGCGCCTCGAGAGCCATTACCAGGACCTCCAGCGGACTCAGCAAAAGATTAATGCATCATCCCCCGGCAAAAACAAGATCAGGATCGGATATTGCCGAGGGATGCTCAACAATCATTTTGATCTCAAAACTTTGCCAATACCCAGTCCCATACAAGGTTGAAAGGAACGCACCCTTGCCCTCACCCTGTATTTTCACAGGGAAGAAGGGGATACCACCTCCTCCACACTTCACAGCACTCTCAGTCCAGAGTAGAGACCAGTTATCAACCTAATATATTCCTGCAGGATCCCCGCGAAGTCACAGGAAAGATCCCAGAGTGACTCACGATGCCACTGAATTATTAAACGCCTTTGAGATCAAATAGGCTGCAAAGCATGCCCTGGCGAAACTCACGTCCGGGTTCCACCATGACACGAAGCGCTAGGATACGGTCCGTTGTTGACTTACCAGGCGTGAAACCCAGACTCTGATGTCTATGATGCCTCAGCAGATGACATCGGATCGTTGTCAGCAACAGATGGGCAAGCACCTTGCTGGCGCTGAGCAGTGCAATACGCGGTTATTGTTGCAGTCCTGACGGTACCTTTCCCTTTCAGATAGGGACGACAAGCCCCTTTTCAGTCAGGAAGTAATATATGGACCTGATTTGCCCACGGCAGTCAGGACAGCCATGCACCCTCGGATCATAGACTCACCCCAAGCTTTGAGAAGCTCGAGCCCTGATATTTACAGACACCAGCTGCCTTTCCACCCTCAACTTTGCGATATAGCCTCTCTGACTCGTCAAGAGAGGGTGCGGTTTCGTCAATGGAGGATCGACATCCACTGGACGTGAAGATATAACGCTATTATTTGGTTTGTTTTTGAATTCATACGTTACTATTTTCTATTCTAATGTAGGAGAGGATATCTCCGTTAGGTGGAAAGCAGGGATGTTGAAAGACTCCCTGCTTAGTGGAGTTTATTTAATACAAGTGTTTTTTATGGTATCGCGTCGTGAGAGCCTCGGTGGGGGAACGACTTGTTCCCTGTGGTTTCACTTGGTAGGCTTCTGGTGATCCTGCGGTGTGCCGCCGCTGGCTGGCACCTTGCGGGCCGCGCGGAAAAGCATAGGCCTCCTCCTGTTCACAAGAGCCCCTTGTTCTGGGTAGACGCTTAAACTTAAGCCTAACATTCTAGTTACAATAATAATAATTCCCTACACTATGTAATAATCAGTAATGTTCAAAAAATGTATAATTGCAATTTCAACATGTCATTATTTTTACATAATCACCAACACAATAAATATAGTCGAAACATATCATATTTTCATAACGAGATAGAAGGATGTAATGAAAGCTAGATAACACAAATCAGTGATACATATGTTTGTTAAATTGATACTGACCATTAATCTTACCTATATGACTCAATGTTACACATAATAACATCCATATTTCACACAAATACTATAATGAGGTGGACGTAAACGTTATATTCAGTTTCATTCTATCAGAGTCCAAAGTAACAAATAATTGGTTCTTGAATGTTTATTCTGCCAGAAAAGGACTCGGGTGTAGAGGGTTAACAATAAAGCCTAACACCCAAGGCCGAGGAAATAATCTATTCTCTTCGGCCTTGTTAACACACTACACATCTACAAGCCTACATACACACATTCATTAATAAAAAACCCAGGAAAACAAAAAAGATTAAGAAATTACACATATATATGCGAACCACACGTCCTCAAATTACGAAAAGAAGAAAAAGAACACCGAACTACACACAAAAATGACAATAAACTAATAAACAAATGACAGAAAATATGATTGAATGCAGGTAAGTACGTCTGGTTAGCGTCGTAACATTCAAGTTGTCGCTGTTTCCTACGACTACTTTATTTTTGTGCAATATATATATATATTAATATATATATATATATATATATATATATAATATATATATATTATATAATATTATATATATATATTATATATATATATAATATATATATATATATGGCTAAGAAGCAAAGCCACTTTAGCCCCCCACCCCAATCCCCCCATAGACCTTCGAGGTATAGCGGGGGCTGGCGACCTGGGCCTGGTCCTACAAACGCCCTGTAAATAGGTAGAAAAATAATCAGATCAAATACTTATTGGTTACTATAAGACTCTATTCTAATGGATGTCAAAATAAGAAAAGTGATTTTTTAAGTTTATGCCAGATATTATAAAAAAAAGGATAATATGGTTGCCACTCTTCTTAGACACACACAGACACACACAAACGCTAGGGTGCTCCGTAGTGTAGTGGTAGCCCGCTCGGCTCACAAACGAGAAAGTCCCGGGTTCGAACCCCGGACGGAGGGAAGGCAGACCGGCCCAGTCTTCTTAATAATACCCGAGCCCTGTCCACCAGCAGGAATGGGTACCGGGTGTTAGCCGGGGGTTTGTGACCGCCTCCCGGCGGTGGTGGCTTCGGCCAACACTAGCACAAAGATGAATGATAAAAATAAATGTAGCTAGGAGACGGGGCCATTACGAGCGTAGCTAAGGCCTTAAAATATGTAAAATACAACTAAATGAATGCACACACACGTATCAATTTCACTTTTTCCCCTTTTTCTAACGTGGTCGCGTCTTTTGCTTTTGTTCAATGATAAACGAAAGGCTCCCGTTACACGATGTCTATGCCGACTTCCGTCCCACATCCCAGCCTGTTAGAAAAACACGTATACACATGTAGTACAAGATGCAGGGATTACAACTCAGCCACTACATGAAAAAAGTATAAACAGGATGATATTCCGTTTTATGGGTTTATATGAATGATAGATAAATAATGGTAATTTACTAATTTATATAGTGTTCAAGTGTTGATTTGAATTAGGAGATCCAGCCTTTGATTCCCCTACGGGTTTTGATTCTCTTTTGTATTTCTACTGTGTTTCTATGTTCTTATGTATCAATTTTAGATTAGTGTATGATTAAAATATTGATGATTTATTGCAAGTGTAGTTACTCTCTCTTCTCTCTCTCTTACCACTGTTGCTCAAGGCGGGTTGCACTGTGCAGTTAACACCATCAATATTACCACACACCACAGTCACGTATCGTAGCTGGATCGCCACACGGCCCATGTTTTAAAAAGAATAGTCTTATATAGAAGCCTTACCTCTGAAGTCGCAGATTAAGTGTGAACCATATTTTTCTTCAGCCTTTATATACACCCTGCGTTACGCCCCTAATCCCTCCCCAGTCTGTATTTTTGAGTCGACATACATTCGGGTCATATAGTAGTTTTAACTCTAGGATGCGACGTAGCTCTATATCTATATGTAGGTAGTTGTGTATTCCAAGGAGCGGATCTTGGGAACCTTTTTTTTGGGGGTGGGGGATTACATTGGTTTAATGATAACCCCCCCCCCCCCCCCGATGATGAATAAATACATATGAAAAATATGAATGAAAAATAGAGTGAACATTTTTTGAGAATACAAATAGTGAGCATAGTCTTTATCTGACAAAAATCATATAAAAAATCATTCACATTCTGAACAAAGTGGAAACTATAACTATCTACTTGAACTATATGTATTATATATGGGCTTGGTATATTATTGTATGGTATATTATGGTTTGTACTAGAAGGTTTAAAATGGAAAGAGAATCCTACGGGTACCGTTACACAATACATGTGTTTTTACCGTAGATAACAGTAAAGTCGCCAGTGCAACTTTTTTTTGTTACGACGTGTGGTGGCGTTTAATACTTACAGTTCTACATCCATGATTTCAGGAAGGTTAGAAGGGCTATTGGAGAAGTCTGTATCATTTCTGTCTGCATCGGTGTACTATATATGGCTATAAATGAACAAATTACAAAAAAATCTACAAAGTGGCTACCAACAGTCAAGTCGCCATCTAGCATTTATTTACTGAGTGTGTACCGCTGTCGTCGTCGCCCGGAAAAAAACCGCTAAGTGAAATTTGAAACCAGCATACTTGCAAACTACAAAGATAAAACAACGCTGAAACAGGAGTGATTATACAGCCATGATATAAACTACTGCTGTATTATCTTCAGGGCACATAGGAAATCAGTAGTAATGATCTAATTCGATTAATATATATGGCGCCTGGCGACATGACTGCAGGGTGGCGACTTGACTGTGATTACGGGGCTAACCCTTGGAGACCCAATACCGTAATTTCCTTGGTAACTTGGGTACCATAGACGATTTTTAGTGAATAGTAAGGCAAATATTTTATAGATTATGACCGTTTAGTATCCTTGTCCACTAAACTAATCTTGGTATATTAAGTGACTTTTCTTAATTTTATGCTCGACAACATCCGTTTTTTATAGCAATTTAAAGAAAGATCTGGGCGTGAAGTGGGTTAAAAAATATTCTATCTTGGGACACCACTCTGAGTGACTCTGTATCATTATCTACTTATCTGTATTTGTTGTTTTAAACTAATGAAGTGTTAAATCCGTGGCCACGAGAGACAAGCCTGCTACATTCCCTGACGTCACAACATGTTGATCCCACCGACTCGCTCCCGTAACAGTTTACCACCTAATATAATGTTTATCAGTAGAAAAGATATACTGTTATCTTCGGAAATGTTTGTTCTATAATATTATCCAATAAAAAACCGTAAAACACACAAAAGAAATGCCATAATGAGACTTCAAGAAATATGCATTAACTTAAACTCTTCGCCATTAATATTTTGCGTGAAAACTTTTATATGGAGAATCTTCAATAGAAGCGGAATCGCATTAGCTTTCCATTTGATATAGGTCCTTTTCTGATAAATGAATAGAACCATACAAAATTAGCGTAACTAAATAAATAACCTCATCAATCGGGAAAAATTAACCGATTTCCTGATGTTATTACTTAGTTAACGCTAATTGATGTATGCTGTAATTCATTTATCAGAAAAGGAAAATGTAGCAATGGAAAGCTAATTAATTCCGTTCTATTGACCATTCTCCATGTAAAAAGTTTGTTCGCAAAATATTAAATGGCGAAGAGTTTAAGTTATGCATATTCCTTGAAAGTCTCATAATGGCATTTCTTTGTGTGTTTTTACGGTTTTTAGTAGATAATATTATAGACAAACATTTCCAAGATAACAGTATATCTTTTATACTGAGAAACATATATTAGTAGGAAATTACACGATTTCATGATTTTTAATCTATAGTTAACGCTAATTATGCATTTACTGCTAATTCATTTAGAACTAAACGAAATATATCAATGGAAGCTAATAACTTCGCTTCTATGATTATCTCCAGTAAAGAGTTTTTGAGCAAAAATATTAAATGGCGAAGAGTTTAAGTTAATGCATTATTTCTTGAAAGTCTCATAATGCTCTTTCTTTGTGTTTTTTACGATTTTTTAGTAATAATATTATAGAACAAACATTTCCGAAGATAACAGTATATTCGTTTATACTGAATAAACATTATATAGGTTAGGCAAACTTGTACTGGGAGGCGGAGCGGGTGGGATCAACATCGGTGTGACGTCACGGGCGATGTAGCAGGCCTTGTCTCTCGGTTGGCCGGGAATCCCCACGTATATAAGATAAACGTTGAAAACCGTCGCTCTCCCTTCCTCTTACTTGTTATTTCTATTTTGCTTTGCTTCCCTATATGGTGCTGATGTTTTTGTTTCATCCGTAACAGTGAGTAGTAACAGTTGGTAGTAGTAGTAGTAGTAGTAGTAGTAGTAGTAGTAGTAGGTTATGACAGAAAATATATGGAATCAAAGCAATAATTGATAAAAACTGATGCAAGCGCTACAAATTTTTCTTTTTCTACTATTTTTTTTCCTTCTCCATATCCCTCCTTATTGATGCTATAGCGCCTGTAGGCAGTGGTGACCCCAGGGCTCGAATGGTTAGGCTCTGGAGGTTCACTTGCGGGCTGTGATGATGGTGGTCCTCGCCCGTGGGACGCAGGCAGGATCTTATAGTGACGCCTGTGATTTAGCTCGGCTCATGCCGCCACCTGTGTCTCCGATTGCAATCGCAATCGAAGGTCTAGAGTTGATGGGGCAGGGCATGTGGTTGTTCTTAGGCCACCCACGAGTAGCAGGAAAAGGTTTGGGTTTTCTTCGGGGATCGAACAGGGGTCACGAGAACGCCAGTCGGAGGACGCTAACCACTCCGCTATCGCCTCCCCCCACCATTATGCAGGCATAGGTGCCCAAATACAGGTTCCTATTAGTATCATAAGGCCCTGTCACTTACTTCCAATAATTAATAACATGGATACAACTATTTAGAATATGTCCTATCAACCAATATATGGACAAATACAGCATGTGCAAGCCAAGCCGTATTTGCGAAGACGTATTTGCGACAGATAGACAGACAGACAGATAGACAGAGACCAACATGTAGACAGACAGACAGACAGACAGATAGACAGACAGACAGACAGATAGACAGATACCAACATATAGACAGACAGACAGACCAACATATAGACAGACAGACAGACAGACAGACAACAGATAGACAGACAGACCAACAGATAGACAGACAGACAGACAGATAGACAGATCAACAGATAGACAGACAGATCAACAGATAGACAGACATACAGGCAGACTAACAGATAGACAGATAGATATATCGACAGACAGACATACGGATAGACAGACCAACATATAGACAGACAGACATACTAACAGATAGACAGACAGACATATAGACAGACAGACATACATATAGACAGACCAACATATAGACATACAGACATACTAACAGATAGACAGACAGACATATAGACAGACAGACATACAGATAGACAGACCAACATATAGACAGACAGACAGACAGACCAACAGATAGACAGACAGACAGACAGACCAACATATAGACAGACAGACATACTAACAGATAGACAGACAGACATATAGACAGACAGACATACAGATAGCAGACCCATATAGGACCGACAGGACGGGACAGGACCAACAGATAGACAGACATGACAGGACAGACAACATATAGACAGACAGACAGACAAACAGACAGACCAACATATAGACAGACAGACAGACAGACCAACATATAGACAGACAGACAGACAGACAGACCAACATATAGACAGACAGACAGACAGACAGACCAACATATAGACAGACAGACAGACAGACCAACATATAGACAGACAGACAGACAGACCAAACAGATAGACAGACAGACAGACAGACAGACAGACAGACAGACCAACATATAGACAGGCAGATAGACAGACCAACATATAGACAGACAGGACAGACAGACGACAACATATAGACAGACAGACAGAAAGCAGACAGGCACAGACAGGACCAACATATAGACAGACAGGACAGACAGACCGAACCAACAATAGACAGACAGACAGACAGACAGACCAACAGATAGACAGACAGACCAACATATAGACAGACAGACAGACAGACAGACCAACATATATACAGACAGACAGACAGACCAACAGATAGACAGACAGACAGACAGACAGACAGACAGACAGACCAACATATAGACAGGCAGACAGACAGACCAACATATAGACAGACAGACAGATAGACAGACAGACAGACAGACCAACATATAGACAGACAGACAGACAGACAGACCAACATATAGACAGACAGACAGACAGACAGACAAACAGATAGACAGACAGACCAACATATAGACAGACAGACAGACAGACCAACAGATAGACAGACAGACAGACAGACATATAGACAGACAGACAGACAGACATATAAACAGACAGATAGACAGACAGACCAACAGATAGACAGACAGACAGACAGACATATAAACAGACAGACAGACAGACATATAAACAGACAGATAGACAGACAGACAGACACAGACAGACAAACAGATAAAGACAGAGACCAACGTACAGATAGACAGACCAACAGACAGACAGACCAACAGATAGACAGACAGACAGACAGACAGACCAACAGATAGACAGACAGACAGACATATAGACAGACCAGCAAATCAGACAAACAGATAGACAGAGACCAACATATAGACAGACCAACAGATAAACAGACAGACAGACAGACAGACAGACCAACAGATAGACAGACAGACAGATAGACAAACCAGCAAATCAGACAGACAGACCAACAGATAGACAGACCTGTACCGGGAAAGTGGTACATAACTTGAATATAGTGAGTAGAGGCAGGGCAGGAACATGAGATGAGATGCTGGTAGCGACGGGCGTGTTGGTAGCGTCGTTGTGGTAGCTAGTGGCACGAGCGGTCTAGGCTCGGAGGTGCGTGGGTAGTACTAGCTAGGTCTCTGTGTGTCACCGAGTGTCTCTTAAAGTAGAGTGCATGGGTATGAGGAGTAATGAATAGTCACCTTGTAGATTGAAGACAGAAGATGTATTGGTCAGCAGGAACAGTTATACAGGAAATGTTGGTTTGTGCCGCCCGACGAGACGAAGCCGTATGCCTGACCTATGAGTGAGCTGTGCTTCGGGCCGTGAGTAGTGGGTTGAGTGTCTCTCGGGCAGACGCGGTCTATAGCCTATTTATAGACAGGTCAAGGAGCGCGGAGTTTTACATGAGTGCTTCCATATATCCTACCTACAGTAGACACACCTGACACCTGATCTAGGGGGCGGGACACTATTAGGAAAATTCCTCTACACAACTGCCTAGTCGGCGTAGGTCAAAAGAATATAGAAGGAAGGTGCTAAGAGAGTAATTTATGGAGAGAGTAATTAGAGAGTTACACCTACAGATACAGTAATTACCCCACCGTCGAAAGAATACGTTGTCCTCACGTATTAAGGGAATATTAAAGATAGAACATAACATAGGAGATATATACGGGGCCGTAGGGGTAAAACTAAAGCTCAATGCAAACCAAAACATTGATTGCAATAAAACGATGACCAAAAAAATTACTACATGAAATGAATCACTCAAAATTATAAACATGGAAAATACTACACCAAAGATAACGTTAACCTGATCCGAATACCTACTAATTAACTACTCAAGCACAAGCAAAAGTTAGAATGAAAATATGCTGAAACATAACTAAGTACCACGTTAGCAGGTTGCGACAAAAGTACGCAAAGCATTACATCATTGGCCTGAGAAAAACCGTATACATTATCACAAAAGGAGCATTTCAACTCCTTTGTCAAAGGACGCGCGGTAACTGAACACAAGCGAACAGGCGAAGAGAGAGCCAAAAAGTTATCTATCCTACATACCAGCCGAAAACACCCATGATTAGCCAACGAACGAGAAAAATGGGTCTGGACAACATTATACAATTTCAAAAGTGAAAATTATGACTAAGATACCTGATCTAAAAGTCTCAAAGTATACACTAGTAGAAAATTTATGACAAAAATGAAAACGTACTACACATTATGTATCAACCAGACATAACATGAGGATCCCTGTCAAACGCGCTGAAACTATTACAGGCAACCAACCAGTAAACGAAATAGAGTCTGCAGTTTCTATAACCAAACCAGCTGAAAACACTGACAAGCCAACGAAGGAGAGGAGTGAGTTGAGAATGGGCGTGCGGGCGTGGGAGTGAACACGAATAGAGGCCGCGGAAGGCGGACACGATACCAGTGTAGACATCGCCAGACCTGATCTATAGGCAGTGGCGTCACCAGGAAAAAAAAATTAGGGGGGCTTTAGCCCCGGGGTGGTGATGGCTATCCAGCTGGGGGCTCGGGGGTAATTTGAGGACCAAAAAAGAGAAGGAAAGTGGAATTAAAGCTTTAATTACAGACACAAAACTTAATAGAGTTATTTACCATGCATCATACCCATATTAACTAAAATGGATCATATGGGGGGAAGGAAAAAAAAACAAAAATTTTTTTTTAAAAATTCTGTTATACAAAAATAATAAAAATTGCCATTTTCCTTCCACTAACAAACACCAAAGAATTGCACAATTGTTATGTTGTTGGTTTGTTTGTACAGTAAGGTTTATCTTGATAATGAAAAAAAAATATAATATAAACTACAATATATTCAAGGTATTTCCCGATTGCACAAAAACAGGTACATTCCAGGGACATGTACCAACCTGCTCCCATCCTGTGTTAACTGCCTCCGTCCTGTGCTTACCTGCCAACCATACTGCCTAACTGGCTCCCACTGCCTAACTGCTCCCAATCTTGTGTTAACCTGTCTCCGCAGAGCAAACATATTTCAACATTAAGAAACATCAAAACCAATTTTTTTTTTCTCTATAAAAGTGTTGAAAAAATAAGGGTTGCTCTGCATGAAAAATTGGATAAATATCCTTTTATTGTTTTGGGGTAGCAGGCTATAGCAGGCAATTGTGGTTGTTTGTTTTTTTTGGCTGGAGTCTTGACGTGGGGACACACAGTACCAGACTCACCAACACACCAGCCCCTGAGCCCCCCAATGCGGTGGCGCCCTGGCTATAGGCGGGCGGGACATAGTAGGGAAACTTCCTCTAACACAGTTGCTAGCGGCGTAGGTCAATACGAATATGAAAAGAAGGTGCTAAGAGAGGAATTGTAGAGAGTAATTGAGGGAGTTAATTGGAGAAGAGAGTAATTGGAGAGAGCACACCTTACAGTACAGTAACAGACCAACAGATAGGGTAGGGGGGAGGGGAAAAACCCAAGACAGGACAGTACAGATAGACGACAGAAGTAGGAAGACCAAAGATAGGACAGACCAACAGAGAGACACGACCAAACACGAAGACAGACAGACAGACAGATAGACGACAGACAGATAGACAGACCAACAGAAGACAGACCAACAGAAGACAGACCAAAGCATTAGAACAGACCAACAGAAGAAGGACAAGACAGATGATAGAGAAGACAGACAGATTAGACAGACCAAACAGATAGAGAGACAACAGATAGAAGACCAACAGATAGACACGACAGACAGGACAGTAGACAGACAGAAAAGATAGACAGACAACAGATAGACAGGACCAACAGATAGACCAGACAGACAGTCAGAAGACAGACCAGACAGATAGACAGACCAAAACAGCTAGACAGACCAAACAGATAGACAGACAGGACAGGCAAGGTAGACAGACAGACAGATAGACAGACAACAGATAGACAGACCAACAGCTAGACAGACAGACATAGACAGACAGACAGATAGACAGAACCAAACAGATAGACAGACCAACAGAATAGACAGGACCAACAGATAGACAGAACAGACAGAACAGATAGACAGACAGACAGATAGACAGACCAACAGATAGACACGACCCAACGATAGACAGCAAAGACAGTCAGATAGAAGACAGGACAGATAGGACAGACAAACAGATAGACAGATCAACAGATAGACAGGACAGACAGACAGATAGGAAAGAACCAAACCGA
>JACEEZ010015879.1:22500-32627 GCA_016584305.1 Chionoecetes opilio
ACCATCTCACCACCACAGCTGTCACTATAAAAACCCTCTTCCTCTTTCCCCCCACCACACACCCCTCCCTCCCACGGCATCCACACAGCCCTAACTCCCCCTACACTACATAAAACCGGGGAACAAGGATGCTACAAAACGTGTCTCTAGCTTCCTTGCATGGGAATGAAGCGTAAGTAACATACACCCATTTTCCTGAAGTGAAAAAGTTTTTTTTGTAAAGGCCTGCCTCTTATTTTCTATCGGTGTCTGCCTGAAAATCCGTGAAAATGTACTAGTTGTGACAGCATATTTGTATGTCTTTAAAACATTTCTGTCGATATGTATGTGTATTTATGAACGTGTTTCTTGTATTATTTCATTCTTCATCTTTTGGTTTCATGTCTGGCTCAATATAAACAGGTATGAGACACTTTAATTCAGGTCAGTTAGGCATCAAGTGAGTGGGCCAGCAGACGGGTTTAAACCCTTCCTGCCGCACGGCGGCACGTCGATCGCACGCGCACCACGGGAACACCCCTTGAGCGAGGTATATTTCTTGTAGCGTTTTTGGCGACTTGCCCGCGGGGTATGCCTCCAATGATTGATGCGATCAGGCTTAAGTGTTGTTCTCCTGAGCCAACACCAGCCTGAGGAGTAGCTGCTCCACGGCACTGTTGTGCCTCTTCTGCTCTATCTGGCATTTTGCTCCCTTGCCGCATCCTCCATTCACCTGTCATGGTTTGTAGCTGAATTTCGGCGCCATACACTGAAGCCGCCGCCTGCTGAAGATGTTTCCAGAATCAATTCTACAATATATAGTAATTGACTTCTACACTGATCATTTGAGAGCAGACGCACAACAAAATAATTTTTTAAGTACATGTAATTGACATACGGTACTGTATATGGCAACAGCCACATGTCTGTGAATGAGGACAGATAAATGGAGTATGTACTGTATACATATTTAGGGCAAATTTTTTTAATCCAGACAAATTATTACTCCCCACAAGGGTCGGAAACCCAAATAATGGCTTAGGGTTTAAATAGTTAATATAATGTGGCCCCTCATATTGTCAGTCAACAATGCAACCCAGTCACAATTCAAAAAAAGGTAAGGCGAGATACTGCTTGAAAACTTTTCTGGTATATGTGATGTAACTAAATTCACCAAAATGCTTTCCCGTTTATCATTACATGTTAGATAGGATTACATTCATTAACTGAGAAGTTTGTAGAACCATCTCTGTCAGTAAATAGGTGGCATTTCCTTAGAAGGTTAGTCACAAAGGAGACATTTGTGCAGAGGTTAGTAACACAGGTTCCAATGGAGTTGGCACCACACACTAATAGGCACAGAAAGGAAAGGTAGGATTGGGCAAGCATTAGTGCTTACCCCATACATCATAGAAGCAATATTATCACCTTGGTGGAAAGGTTGGGTTAGCATTAGTGAAAACACTCTTCAACTTACTCTTCTAAAAACTCTTTTTCTCTTTCCCTCTCTCAATTTCCATCTTTTACACACTCTTCCAAACCTGAGAAAAAAAAGAAAACAATCCCGTATTACAGTTTCTCAAGGTTGAAGGCCATCCCTGTTGGGAGTAGGTTTACAAGTGCACCCATGATGTGTACATTTCTTTAGTCCATTGTTCATTTAAAGCACTCCACATTACATATGAAGCATTCAATAAAAAAAAATACTTAGAAAGTGAGTTGGGACATGGTGCAGGAAGTCCACAATGTAGACAGGTGTGCGCAGTGGCTAAAGGGGGAAGAAAGGAAGACATGCTTAGCAATGATCCCAGCAAAGACAGAAAAAAAAGCTCCGAAGGGATTCCTGGAAGGAAATGTACAAGAAAATGTACATTAACATGTAGAGGCATTGTTTGGCGTTTAGGTAGTTAGGATGTGTCTGATTGAAAAGATACCTAAATTTCCATTGCACCCTGGTAACCGAATGTTGCATCATGATGAAAATACATGATATGTAAAACTCTATATTAAATTCGACACACAAGTCCTACCTACCTATAACGATAACAGCATAGTTGTGCAAGCAAAGGTATCACTGCATCTGGTATATACATGACTATGAGGGGCTCCAAAAGTCCCGAGGGCAACAAATTCTTTCTTAAATCCAATAGCTGTTGCTGCCTTCATCTGCATTGAGAACACCACCCATGAGTTCAGGAGAGAGAGAGGGGAGAGCGAGAGAGAGAGAGAAAATTATAAAAACATGTAAAATTATGATTTGGGAATAATATTGCCCCTTACATTTTTTATAAGCTTTTAAGAGCCTGACACATTCAAACACACTTGTACAATAAAATATTATAAAACAACCATCAAAGGAATACTATATCCATCATTATTATCTTAATCTCACAATACATACCATTTCCTGCATTCTGAAGGCGATGTTCGCCCACACCACCTTGGTACTTTCATCCCTGCTGGTCAAGCGTTGGTAATTTTGACAACCAGTGCCACCCCCGCGCCTCATTCTGGGGACGTTCCACATACCGAAGTCACGACTCCCCCATGATGTGATGGATCTGCGAGAAGCATTCATAAGTGTTATGTCTCATAGAAGTGATCAGTAATTTTTTTTTTAAAGTAAACATAATTCATGGCCCGAGCAAAAAATAAACGTAATCATCCCACTTTAAAGCAAAAAAAATGACTCACGCGTTACTCAGGTTAGGTTAGTTTACTGCTCTATTGAGGAAAGAACGTGCTGACTGATTGAGGGTTAAAAAAAATCTTCGTGATAAAAAACATAAAATAACAGTCACATACGGGTGATATTTTCCGCAATAAGGAAGGTTCCCTAAACCAATCTTTACCCTAATTTATTATTGAAAAGCAACTAAACCCATTGTTTGCAAAAAATAATTCAGTAAAACTAATTTAATGTACCTTGAATAAATGTTTCCATGCATACAACCATCAGCACTCTGCAGTGGGATCAAGCACCATGCTGCTCCTGGTCTGCGGCAATGGTAGATGCTTTTTAAAAAAGAGAAAGAACAAAATTAAATGGTAAGAAAATTTCTGCGTCGTCGAGTTCTAAGTTGGTGTTTTGCCGTGAATTCCTATCAGCGACAATTCCATGAAAATTCCACGTATTTCAAACAAAGTTGTTGTTTTTATTTCGGTAATATTTCAATGTTACAAATTTACGGTAACTTGAAATTTCAGTACCTTTAGACTACTAATTTAAGGTTTTCCTCGACTTACAGGTAATTGTATATGTGGGATGTGAATGGCGGAGGAAACAAAATTTTAAATTTTTAGTAACTGTGTGGCCTGCCTTTTCGGTAAAACCCCGTGGGACCTCTACATGGCGCAGTGAGTAGGATCGGGTAAGCGATACACATTCCCCGGACTGGGTCTGGGGAGGCCTTAGGGGGGGGAGTGTGGGTTGTCACCGAGAGGCGACCGTAGTGTAACGGTAGCACGTCCGCCCCGGCAAGTGGAAGGTCTCGGGTTCGATCCCCGAGCGTGCCTGCCTTTTCGGTGAACGAAACCTCTGACAGTACTAACTAAAGAAATGTAATAGCCGAAATATAAAGTGTACGAATACACTTTTTGATTTTATTGGTAAAATAATAGTTTACGGGGGAAAGAAAGAGTGCTAAAGAATATAAGGTAAAATTTTAGTGTTTGCCCATACTCTCCCACTTCTCCCCCAAAAAAGTTTGGGGACCTGTGGGGAATGCGGGTTTTTGGGTGAAAAAATTATGCGTCGGAAACACGTAATTTAAGAGTTTTTTGTTTAGGGGGGGTAAAATTTCCTTAAAACTAAGGTAATTTCCTTATATTTAGAGAAATTTACATAACCAATTTACCTAATCCTAGCGGGGGGCTTGACCCACCGATAACCTAACTAACCTAAACCAATCTAATCTAACCTAACCCAAATCTAACCTAGCCTAACCAAATCTAACCCAACCTACCTTAACCCCCTAGCGGGTGTTGGGTGTGTTCTCGACACTTCGGTCTCATTCTGTGAGGATCGTCAGGTTCACACGTCGGTCGCCACCCAATGCGGCCGCCCGTATGATCCACTATATAGAGGGCAGTCGCGCGTCATTTTCTGATTCTAAACTAACATAACTATATGTTAAACATAAGATATGTCATAAGTTATTAAAACAACCTCACAATAACCCCTAAAAATTACTAACCTAACCTCACTAACACCCCCTAAAAGTTACTAACCTAACCTCACTATAAGTTACTAACCTAACCTCACTCTAACCCCCAAAAGTTACAAAAAATAACCTCACTATAACCCCCAAAAGTTCTAACCCAACCTCACTATAACCCTAAAAGTTACTAACCCAACCCTAACATAACCCCCTAAAAGTTACTAAACTAACCACACTATAGCCCCCTAAAAGTTACTTATATTGCCGTAGGCGGCCGCATTGTGTATACATCCAGTCTCTGGACTCAGAAGAAATCCAATTAATTTTTCCCCAGATCTAGGGGAATTTTTATAACTTCCATAACTAAAAAAAAAGTGGTTGCGACGCATATTTTGTACCCCAGCCATAATCCTGCATTCTCCCAGGTCCCCCAAGCTAGTTTGGGGGCAAAGGGGGATATGGGCAAACACTAGAATTATACCGAATATAGCAAGGAGCTATAGTAGGGCCAGTGACGACGAACAGCTATAAAAAACGGCAGTAGGTAGAGGAGGCAGTGGCTATAGATACGGCAGTAACACGATATTGAGGCCCAACTTAATTATTCGGTGTTTTGTAATCGTTAAAGATGTTCACGGTTTATTGGAATTCTCGCCGAAACACCAACCGAGAACTCTCGCCGATGTGGAGCACTCGCCGACGTGTAAAGTTTCGAAGACAGTTCCACTTTTTATAGCCTACCTGATAGCCGACGGGCGACGTTCCCAGGTACCATGTTAACAATTCTACTTCTCCTTACAAACCTAGCTCACCCCTTTATTCAACTAAAGCCTCATCAGCCATAAAAAGTACCTTTTAAACATATTATTTGTCGACTTTCGACTCTCAAACAACGGTAAAAAGCTCTTATTTCATGTCACGAAATGAACACTTTTTTTAAAGTTTCACGCCATTATTTTCAAAAGTGTACATCATCTATGACACCTAACCCCCCTTCATTCAACTTATTTAAGCTCTCAAACTTCCGTAACAAGTCACATAATGGGAAAAAAAAAAATGAGAGGGCTTCCCAACCATGATAAATAACGAACTCATATATCTGATTCCTATATAATTTTTCACTGCCGGGTAAATACCCGTAAAAACATGATGTGGGTGCTGCCCCTAACACCTAACACACTCCCCTTTTATGTGTTTCATGTCCTAATCTTACACGGTACTTACCCTTTCGATGGTGTAATGTCGGAGGCAGAGAGCTGTTACGAAGCCCAAGGAAGCCATTTTGGATTTTCAAATTTGTATTTTTTCAAGATTAGCTGACCTCCTTCTGGAGCAAGTTTTAATCTGTACCACAGCAACACAGAAAACATGCACCAAGGCATGCACGAGGACAGATCACTATCTAAATGGACCAAACATTTAGCCCCGAGAGTAGCCGCATTAATATTTTCTTGTGCACTTCAAATATACACCAGCGGGCGGACGGAGATCTCAAGTCAAGTAGCCGCTGGTTATCACCACTGATGTATTACTACATCAATATCATCACATAACTGTTGTTTTAGAATGTTTACACATAAAAGCAATACATTTTTCAAATTCTGTACATTGATTTACAGATAATAAATTTTCCTCTCTGAAAATACACCAGCGGCACTACGGCGGGCATTCGGGGGCAAGTTTGCCGCTGGTGGCCGCCGTTCGCCGCTCTAATGCCCACGTAGGCCCGCCGGTGGTGGTTAGCTGGGGACAGACCAACAGATATACAGACAGACAGACAGACAGACAGATAGTCAGACCAACAGATAGACAGACAGACCAACAGATAGACAGACAGACAGACAAACAGACAGATAGACAGACAGATAGACAGGCAGATAGACAGATCAACAGACAGATAGACAGATCAACAGATAGACAGACATACCAACAGATAGACAGACAGACAGACAGATAGACAGACAGATAGACAGACAGACCAACAGACAGACAGATAGACAGACAGACAGACAGATAGACAGATCGACAGACAGACCAACAGACAGACAGACAGACAGACAGACATACAGACAGATCAACAGATAGACAGACAGACAGACAGATAGACAGACAGACCAACAGATAGACAGACAGACAGACAGATAGACAGACAGACCAACATATACAGACAGACAGACAGACAGACAGATAGACAGATCAACAGATAGACAGACAGACAGATACTCAGACAGGCAGACAGATAGACAGACAAACAGACAGATAGACAGACAGACAGACCAACAGATAGACAGACAGACAGACAGATAGACAGACAGACAGATAGACAGACAGACAGACAGACAGACCAGCAAATAGACAGGCAGATAAAGACAGCGACCAACAGATAGACAGACAGAGACAAATACAAGGGATAATGGCCACGGTGCGCATTGCGAGGCTCAGCGCACGTGACGTCATTTTCGCGCCAAAAGTTGTCAACAGGCAGAGAAGGGAGTCATATTGGGTCATTGGCGAGTGTTTTATCCTGTTTCCCGCCATGGACGTTGGATATATCGGCTTAGGCCCCAATATAGTGAAGGATGAAGTCGGGGAGCGTTGTCAGAAACTATTCCAGGTGTTTTTGGAAGAGTAAGTACCGAGATATGAGGTGAAATATGTGTGTGTGTGTGTGTGTGTGGGCTCGCGGCCTGTGCTCGCTGTCAACAAAGGCTTTACGGTCATTTCGGCCATAAGACTTTTCGCCCACATGTAAAAGTCAATTCGCCCACACGTTCCATGTCACGTCCACTGAGCAGTTAACAAGTGAGAGGTAAATGAATCACCAGTAACTTTGGGCGAAATGAGCCAAGTGTCTCCCGCTGAATGCTACAGAGATGTACCCAGGGTATACCTTTATGCGCTGATCCTAGGTTCGAGTCCCGCGTGCCCGAGATTATCTTCTATGGACCCTTCTGGGCCGCGCCGTACCCGTGGCCGCGGCGGTACGGGGCTGACGCCGTTATAGTGGACGAGAACTGCGCGTTCGCTCTTTAGGTCAGACACACACACTGGGGGGCTAACACCTCACTCTTAGCCTCTCGCTTTACCACACACACCACACCTGTTACTACACACCTGCACGGCCTCGCAACACACCTGTCGCCTGTGTATCACCTATGTGTAAATAATAAATATAGGTGGGACGATAATACGATAAAATTCTGGAGGCTGGCTAAATTAATGGATGGCACCCACATCTTCTCCCTCTTTCCTCCCTCCCCCTACCTACCCCCCCTTTCTCTTCCCCCCCTTCCCCCTCCATTCATCCCCCCTCCCCCCTTCCTTCCCCCTCCTCTTTCTCTTCCCTTCCCCACTACCCCCACCATTCTTCCCCCTTCATCCCCCTACCTTCCCCCTCCCCTTTCTCTTCCCTCCCCCCTTACCCCCACCATTCTTTCCCCCTTCCTCCCCCCTTTACCCCCACCATTCACCCCCTTTCCCCTCCCCCCTTAAACCCCCACCATTCATCCCCCTTCCTCCCCCCTTACCCCCACCAATTCATCCCCCTTCCTCCCCCCTTACCCCCAACCATTCATCCCCCTTCCTCCCCCCTTACACCACCATTCATCCCCTTGCTTCCCCCTCCCACCCCCACATTCATCCCCCTTATCACCCCCCTTACCCCCACCATTCATCCCCCTCCTCCCCCCCTTAAACCCCCATCCATTCTCCCTCCCCCCGGCCCCCAGGTTCGAGGAGGAGGACGAGGTGAAGTACTTGGAGTACGCCCGCAACCTCATCAAGCCGGAGAGGAACACGCTGGAGATATCCTTCCTGGACATTGACAAGTTCAATAACAACATCGCCACCTTAATCGTGGAGGAGTTCTAACAGGTATAGAACTCTTTTATTTAGTCTTCATTCTTGGGTTATCCTGATATATATCCTTATGAAATTATCCTTAGTCATAGGTGTAACTCTTTTTTTTGTATTTATAAGTCACTACTTGCTCCCTATCCACTACCTGGCCACACTCATCATCGAGGAGTTCTACAGGTATAGAACTCTTGAACTCTTATAGAACTCTTTATTATTTATTATCTTTAGGGTTAAGATTCGTTTTATCGATTATCTTTTTTAATTTAAACTATTTTTCTGATATACATATTTTGATGCGTTTTGAATTAATCTGATGGTTTTTTGGGGGGAAATAATTTTTTTGTTCCTTTTTTTCTACCAATACTTGATCAATTCATCCACATCATGTTCATGATCCACATCCGTACCTCCGCTCTTCAATAATCCACTACCAGTACCTTATCCACACACCCCACCCCACAACCACACACAAATCCACACCCCTGTAGTACCCCCCCCCCCCCCCCAAGGGTATATCCTATCCACTACCAATACATACTTAATCCACACCCCAATAGTACATCCATCCACCTATCCGCCCATCCCCCAGGCTGTGTCCGGACACCAGGTTTGTACGAAAATACTCCAGATCAGTGTAGGAGACAACTAACAAAACCTGGGTATGAAGCAACTTGTGTAGGAAACTCCCTGTAACCCCCCCCCCCCTCCCCCAGGGTGTGTCCGGACACCAGGTTTGTACGAAAATACTCAAGATCAGTGTAGGAGACAAGTAACAAAACCTGGGTATGAAGCAACTTGTGTAGGAAACTCCCTGTAACCCCCCCCCCCCCTCCCCAGGGTGTGTCCGGGGCACCAGGTTTGTACGAAAATACTCAAGATCAGTGTAGGAGACAACTAACAAAACCTGGGTATGAAGCAACTTGTGTACGAAAACTCCCTGTAACTCCCCCCCCCCCCCCCAGGGTGTATCCGTACATGTGCCGCGCGGTCTACAACTACGTCAGGGACCACACGGAGCTGACGGAGCAGAAGGACTTTTACATCGCCTTTGTAAGACTTTCCCACGCGTTCACAAGGTGCGGGAACTGTCCACCCTGAAGGTGGGCACTGATCCGCATCTCCGGCCCAGGTGGTGCGCACTCAACCCGGTGCACCCGGAGCTTGTGTCCGGCACCTTTCAAGTGTGACGACTGCTCCACCGTCATCAAAAAAGGTGGAGCCCGCAGTTTTAAGGTGAAAACAAGGGGCTGTTTTGGGACCAATACAATATCTATGTACAGTCAACCCTCGATTTCACGGACCACTTCTGCCTTTTAGTCCGTTAAATTGAGAGTGTACTGTATCTATCTATGTGCAGGCCTCAAAGTGAACCATTTATCTTACCAGCCACTGGCGAATACTTACAACAATGTATCAGCCAAGAAGATACTTCAATGGGATAGCCACTAGACACTAGGCTGGGCCAAAAAAAAACAAGTTGTTCAGAATTTAATGTAAGTTTCCTAAAAGTTTGTGAGTGGTGTCAGGAACACAAAATGTAAATTGGTAAAAAAAAATTGACGTCTTACGGTAAGACAGTCTTACGTGGAAACCATTACCGACAAACTCACAAAAAGCCAAATTAAAGATTATCGCTTTGAAGACCCTCAGAGTGCTGCTGGTACCAATGTGCAAATTGAAAGCCAAAGATGATATGACAATAGACAGTGGGTGTACAATTTAATAAAAATATTTGCAAAAAACTTTTTTGTTCGATTTTGTGTATAAAATCAAAATTATTAATAATAGGCATATTTGTTTCCCATGCTGGTCCTCACTCTAAAGCATGATACAAACCAAGACTGCTGTGGCTCTTTGACAAGTGTCCCCCCATCTCAGTTAACCGAAACCATGGATTTCCCGGCCCTATCCACCAACAGGGAACAGTTCTCTTCAGTACCTGGGTATCTAAACAACTGCGCAACCAGCCATCTTCTCTAGCGCAGGATGCCGCCGACTTGTAACAAAGGACTTGCAGACTGGTGGGTAATCTGGGATTACCCTTAAATCGTGCAGCGATAGAGCAGAGCCTTTCGATATTGAGGGTACAATAAAAGATACGGCAAAAGGAATTTTTTTAAAAGAGCCGGA
>JACEEZ010015881.1:8836-24083 GCA_016584305.1 Chionoecetes opilio
AACCCTTTTTTTAACGCAAATGGAATATAATCTGAGAAAACTTTAAGTTGATAGTTAGTGTAATCATCTACATTGTCATAGTTTTTGGGCTACTAAGCAGGTCATATGGAGTCGTTTCTCCTACCCAAAAATAAATAGGAGTTGACCTTTGACTCACATATATTGCAATTAACGCATGCTGCAACATGGGGTAACTATCTTCCCAACTATCAAGCAAGCACCAACAACTGGGCGCAAAGCTTCCAGGACTTTCCTGCTCGCACGCTCAACTAAAGCGTTACTGGCAGGGTGATAAGTTACCGTGAATGTTGTTTGATGTTGAACTGCCCACCATTTCATTAAGAAGGGCATTTTTTAATTCTGCGCCTTTGTCACTCATTAAAACTCGGGGAGTTGAGTATGGACAAAACAAGTTGGCGATCAATGCGTGTGCAATCGCTTTGGCAGTTTTATCCATCACAGAGGCCAAAACAAAATACCTTGAGAAGTGATCAACACGTACTAACAGGTATTTAGACCCTTGACGACTAGAAGGAAGCTGTAACAGGTATTAGATAATGTAATTATCAACATTAATATTAGCAACAATGTCCCAATGACGCTCAGGAGATGGATATTCCAAAATTGGTGCTGGTTTTGGCACCGTACCCTTATGCTCAGCACATTTCACGCATTTAACTACATATGCATCAATATCTAACCGCATTTTAGGCCAAAAATACCTATTGCGGGCCCCAGCATGAGTACGCTCCTTTCCCGGGTGACCGGCTATTACAGCATCATGAACTAGTTGCAGTACCACAGGTACAAATGACTCAGGTATCATAAATTGGCTCACCTGGGTCCGCTTATTTGGCCAAAATCTACAAAGGACCTGATCAGGTGATAAGAAAAATTGTGAAAAAAGGTATGGGCATTTTTGGTAATGTTGACTGGTCACCCGATTCCAGAGCATATATCACTTTACTCCACACGTCATGTTGACGTTGAGCAACAGCTAGCTCATGTAGTGAAACATTTTGAACTACAGGGGATTTGTCCGTCACAAATCCAACATGTACATTTCTCTAGACAGTGCATCAGCCACAACATTGGCTCAACCTGGCAAATACTTAAAAGTTGGATTGAATTCCTGTATTGTCAAAAACCAACGCGCGAGTCTTCCTGAAAGGTTTTTACTTTTAAAAAGTTCAGTGACAGCTGCGTGATCAGTATATACAGTTATATCATAACCTAGGATATAATCCCTAAAATTCTTTAGAACCCAGACAACTGGGAGTGATTCCCGGTGAGTTACTGAGTAATTAGACTCTGCCGGAAGTAAAGTTCTACTCGCGAACGCAACAGCGCGATTTTTTCCAAGTGCGTCTGTCTGCATTAATACAGCACCCAGCCCTAATGCAGAGGCATCCGTGTAAAGATCAAAAGGAACCTTATAGTCCGGGAATGCCAAGACAGGGGCCGTAGTTAGGGCGACTTTTAGATCTTAAAAAGATTTTTTATGTACAGCGTTCCAATTAAAGTGCACGTCCTTTTCAATAGGTTTGTTAAGGGCGAAGCAGCCGCTGCAAAACTGGATATAAATTATAATTATGTATAGTAACCACACAAGCCAATGAAAGAACGGACATTGTCTACATTCTGAGGTTGCGGGAAATTTGTAACTGCAGTTCTTTTATCTGACATTGTAGGAAGTCCATCACCATCTACCATATTGCCTAAAAAGGTGATTTTATACATAAGAAGATCACATTTAGTCAGTTTAGCCTTGAGTCCAGCATCTTTCAACTTCAGGAGCATTGCTTCTAAATTGGCAAAATGAGACTCCGAGTCTTATCTGCAAATGATAAGATCATCTAGGTAAACATAGACATTTTTGCCTAGCATATCGGAAAATAAATTATTAATCATTCTTTGAAAAGTAATAGGGGCTGACTTTCAAGTCAGGGAAATCAAGGCTACTGAACATAGTGTAACCAGGTCCTATTGACATTAACAAGTCTTTTAGGACAGGTAGAGGATAGCTATCATCCTCTGTGACTTAATTTACTCGCCTGAAATCAATTACAGGTCTAAACTGTCCGTCCTTTTTAGGAACGAGGAATAGAGGTGAGTTCCACGGGGAACGGGAATTTTGGATAACACCCTGATGCAACATATCTTTAATCTGCTTATCAACAATTCGTCTTTGACTGTGAGGTAGACGATATGCTGGAATATACACAGGATGGGTTCCAGATTTAAGTTAATGTGGTGGTTAGTTTTATCAGTTGAACCTAATGGTTCTCCGGGCAAGACTATAACATCACGGTACCGCTTAAGCAGTTGCAACAATGAAGCCTTGTGCTCGGGATAATCCACAATTGTGACAAGGGAGTCAAGCGTTTGTGTTTGTGCCAAATTTGAGTTGCTGGACGACAGAGTTACCGAACTGACAAAACTTATAGGTAAGTCTAAAGGTTCTGGCACTACCTATCTGTCAAAAGCTAACGCACGGCTTAAATATACTCCTTGTCGAAGTTTGACAGGACCGCCAGTCGCATTAACAACAAGAGCGACGGCTGTATTTCCTTCACGAATTTCACGTGCTTGTTAGGGTTGCTTCCACTGTTAGTCTGTTCAATTGGCTGGGGCCTTCTATACAGATGTCACAACCCACGGTGGTATTTGGGACTGATACAGGAATGTGCATTGCCGTACGGTGGGGAATAACATGATTACCAATTACCGTGGCCTTTACGACTTTCCACATTTCCTTCGGGTCAGGTACCGTTGTTTGATGATACGAATTTGTAGGCAGTGTATTAGCAAAATCTACGCGCGAATTCGTTTCATAGTTAGGCGGTGTTCCATTTGTTAATTCATCAGTAGAAACCTGAACGATAGGAACGGTTGGTAGAAGGAACTACCTTATTTTGGGAAGTTAAGCAAATAGGTTGTTCCATCGCTTTGAAATTCCTCCCTAAGAACCTTAGGGTATAGCTTTCTGGATGTATTATCATCCGGTTCGCTCTCAAAGAAGCTAAACCCAATAATCCGTCCGAGGGCAACGTAAAATTAGAAGCCACGTAAAAGTTCATACGAATTGTAGGCGTACCTTTTCCCAACCTAACGGGCAGACGAACAACTCTTAATATATTAAGAGGATCGTCAGTGACTCCCATTAGATTAAGATAGTTTGGTTTAATAGGCCAGCGGAAGCCACGTGAGGCGCGTTTTAGTGCAAGATAAGCCTTTTCGGATAGCACGTTAACAGCTGCGCCTGTGTCCACCGCGTACGATGCTCTCACGGATCCTAATCTGGTAGGTAGAGCCAAAATATTGGCTTGACTGCAAGCGGCAATTTAAGATGAGATAATTTTTCAGTCATTCAACCGAGTTGCAGTATTATCAATTATACCAGTTGTATTTGCTAGCCTGGTCTGGTTTGTGCTGGGCGCGCAGCTTCCCCCGACTGAGTGTTATTACGGTACTGCTGCATTGAGTCTTAATTTTTGAAACCGCATAACAATTATCCGTAGAGTGTCCGTCACACTCATGGATAACACAGTAGGAAGTATTGTGTGCCGCACCGCTAGAAACAGCTTTGCTTCCAGAACCAGTATTTCCTTGTCTTGTGGGATTACGGATCGCAGTCGTCGATCGAGCACGATCTTGTGTACCAGTAGAGGTTCTTTTTCCCTTCTGAGTTCCTTGAAACTGGTAATTGCCTTGAGGCGGCTTCAAGTTTTCCTTTGGCGTTGCTGTTCTTTAAATTTAAATTAAAACACCTATTTGCAGCGTTCCTTCTTGTTGACCATAAGGGCCCACGTAAATATAGGTCGTGGTTGAGA
The DNA here is from genome assembly GCA_016584305.1 of Chionoecetes opilio. Taxonomy (NCBI): domain Eukaryota; kingdom Metazoa; phylum Arthropoda; class Malacostraca; order Decapoda; family Majidae; genus Chionoecetes; species Chionoecetes opilio. The sequence continues at coordinate 12,670 of JACEEZ010015881.1, forward strand.
ACTAGGGATGGCCGCAAACTGTGGTATAAGATGCATCAATATCCCTACCGGCTACATCAGGCTGAGTAGTGGCTACAGATGACATAGTTGTTTGTATGTTACCATCTTTCTCTTCTATCTTGGTTTTTAATTTCAATACAAAATCATGCAGTACTTCTTGGGGACTATAACTAAGAAAACAGAGAGATTTTCCGGAAGGTACCTCTTAGCAACATGATGTATGTACAAAATGAAAGTTAATTTGCGATTGTTTCTAAGTTAAATGGTATGTGTCGAGCCATTCTCCTTCAAATACTGGATGAAATCTATCGAAATCCGGTTTGCTTCCACCTGTGCATCTAACAAATCAGTGGTAGCAGCATCGCTTAGCAAAGTCTCAACAGCTACATTTACTCCTGTCACTAAACTATGCTTTGCGTTACTCCTAAAGGATTTTAGAAAATTAGAACGAAAGGTTTGGTAATCTTTGCTGGCTTGGGGTTCCGTAAAAGCGCTTACTTGCATGAGATGCGCAGCACGGGAACCTGGTTGTAATCTTGAGCGCAAATAAATGTTGTCACTCCCTCAGTAATAAATGAATTGGGCCATTACGTCCTCGCACATGGCAATATATTATCGGGCTGTGTAATCGACATCAACTCCCGAAAAAGGCCTGACAGATGCGTTGGTAAGTAATAACTTAATCGTGCCAGCTGCCTGAGGTTGAGGATTTGAAGAAACACAACTACTAGTACCTACCCCGGTTCTACCTGCTCCGGTCGGAGGAGACATGCTTGTTAATGGGGGTTGAGGTAAGGAAGAGATAGAAGATGCAGATGAACGTCTTAAGTGCTGCGAACCACTACGCAAAACACAAGGATCCTCACTACTTTCTTTCAAATAAAAATCTACACTTTCCTTTCCCTCAGTGTTATCGTCAGTTAATGTGGATTGACTTTCCACCACAGGGTTTAGAAATCCCTCACTAAAAAGGATCATTAGTAGGTTTGTAGTTAATAAGGCTACAGGTATATCAGTAGTAAATTTGCGTAATAAAAGTAAAATAATAATTAATGTAATTAGAATAATTATTATGATTACAGCAATTATATAATATGAGTACTAATCTCAAGTGCATTCAAGCCTTATCATAGAATGTATAGGGCTTCACAAAATAAGAGAAGTACATTTTACAGAGATAAAAGATATATATTTATATATATAATATATATTTTTATATATATATATATATATATAGTTAAAAATCTATTGATAAGTTAATATACTAAAAATTACTATAAATGAAGCAATAGCAATATTAGTATTGATGAGATTACATTAAATCAATTAGAACTGTCTCATGAATAATTTCTTAGTTCATTTCACATGGAAATCAATAAATTAATCAATAAAATGTGAAATGAATGTTTTTCCCGCAACACCAAATTAATGTCATTAAGTGATGCAATTAATAAAATTTCCCTGAAGTATCACTTCAGTGTATGTTTTATATCACTAAATATCTAAGTGTCGAAGCAGCAGAAGCAGAAGATTCTTCCTCTTAGAACCCAGTTGATAGGTTGGGAAGCTTGGCGGCTGCGTCAAGCAGCCAGAGATTGGTTTGTGTGGCGCCTGTGGTATGTGAAATGGAGGAGAGCGGGCGGCGTCGTTAGGCCTCCCGTTGTTGTTCGGGACGATGGGCGTCTATGTTGTCAATGGGCGCGATGTTCCTAAACGACCATGCCCACGTCTATCCTTATATATCCAAGGCTACGTCCTATCTCCTATCCATTTCTGCACGTCCACTTGTTTCGCCACTTCGGTTGGCGTCTTTCTTCTTCCGGTATGTGGGGACGAAGGTATTGATGAAGGGGGAAACTCACCTTCTCCTTAAACAGCTTCTATATTTGTTTTATGTTCCAATATATATATTTTAATGTTCATATGGAAAAAAACCCAAAGTGTGTGTGTCGTACGAGGTGTGGTGGAGACGAGAGGGTGAAATAGTGTGGGTCGAACGGTTGGTAGTGGTTGGGGGAAAAGGGGTGAGGGGAAGGTCCTCGCGGTCATAAACAAAGTACTTTTCTCCGTTTCACCCCTGTAAGTTCACTGTGACTCCAACTCTTGCCATTTCATTCGCTCACTGCCTCTTTTTCAGAATGTAAACGTCTTGTGTCAAAATTGTTTTTTTTTGTTGTATTGTGCAATAAATCAATAAATACAGGTAATGTTTCAGATCTCCTTAGCTGCCCCCATTATGTTAGCCCGTATTTTTGTCGTACTAACATATTACTTACTTGTTTTTGTAGCAGGAGAAATTGACGAGAGGACATACAACTTATAATTATGGGGAAATGGGTATTCAAAAACAAGGTGGTGTATAGTTATATAATAAAATGTTATATAGTCTTATCAATGCCACAAAGGTAAAAACCACAACACAAAAAGTTCACGACACGTAAGATTGACACACACGCGCAACACACACACGTCCGTCCGACTCGATTCGATTGGATATTTTTTCTCAGGCGTCACTGGGTGCCGCCGTAGGAGCGCTGGCCCAGGTGAGGGGAGGCAGGGGTGCCTCTGGGTGTCCCGGTTACAGGGTGTGGTGCTTGTCACCGTCTAGTGGTGACCTCTGCTGGTTTGTGTTGTGACTGCAGTGACATGGTATGGACGTCACGGGCGTGTCACAGTTACAATAAATTTAACATGGATATTTTTAGAGATGCCTTAAATATATAACTTGTAGGGATAAACATATCTACCAAATCATATCTACCGACAAAAGCTAACAGTGTTAGCCGGGGGTTTGTGACCCGGCCTCTCGGGGGTGGGGGTTCGGGCCCAAAACTAAACACTAAGCATGAATGATAAAAAAAGTTGAATGGAGACGGGGCCATACGAACGTAGCTCAGGCCCTGCAAAATAAAACTAGGTGAATAAAAAATAGGAGGGAGGGAGGGAGGGAGGGAGGGAGGGAGGGAGGGAGGGAGGGAGGGATCGTGGAGGTTAACATTTGCACAGTACAAGAATGCCTGGGTCCATTGAGCAGTGCTCTTAGAGGACCCATGGAGAATATTAGATTGTGAGCTGACAAAAAAACAAAACAAAAATCTTTACTAAATACCCTAACAATTAAAGAGAACATGAAATATTACACAAGTATAAATATAATGTCAGGATATATAATAAAACCACTACCCTATGAAATACTAACACTAAACTTTATACGCACTATTTATACTCATAAGAACGTTCACAAAAAAATATATATATATTTGAAAATGTAAATAAACATGTAAACATATATTTCGAATATAATACATAAACCCATATATATATATATATATATATATATATATATATATATATATATATATATATATATATATATATATATATATATATATATATATATAATATATTATATATATATATATATATATATATATATATATTTTATATATATATATATATATATATATATATATATATATATATATATATATATATATATAAAATATATAAATATATATATATATATATAAATATATATATATATATAAATATATATATATATATATATAAATATATATATATATATATATAAATATATATATATATATATATATATTATATATAAAAATATATATATATATATATAAATATATATATAAATATATATTAAATATATAAATATATAAATATATATATAAATATATATATAAATATAATAAAAAAATATATATAAATATAATAAAAAAATATATATAAATATAATAAAAAATAAACGTAGAGCATATTTTTCTATAATTTTGCTTTAAACGAGTTTTTTGTGTTAGCAGATCTAAATTCTTGTGTAAGTTGGTTCCACAGAAGCGTCCCGCTATACAAAATACATTGTTGTGCATGACTAGTCCGGAAACGAGGAATGAAGAGTTGGTTAGCATGTCTAGTATTTATATCATGATTTTTAAATTGAAAGTCACTGTTATAAAATATGAATAGAGAGTTATAAACAAGTTTGTAAAGTTATAATATCTTGAATCTTTAAAAATGTGTGCTCAGAGACAGAGACAGACAGAGCCAGAGCCAGAGTTATATAAAAACTTTAATCCATTATGTGATTATAAGAAATGGGAGAGTTCGTGGCGAGACTTGGCCATAATTCACCTGCGCGGTGGGAGACAGGCCATTTTATTGGCTCCAAATACTTGAGTCATCGAATAAATTGTGAGTAATGGAATTTTGGACTATACATTACCTCGACTTTAGAAGTATTTTGTAAACCATCTAGTTTTCCTCCCTCTTCTCCTTCCGTCCCCTTCCTCCTTCACTTATTCCTCCTTCTCTACTTCCTCCTTTTCCTCCTTCCGTCCTCTTCCTATTATCTGTATTTCAGTTTATTATTGTGTTCCTCATGTTCCTCCTCAAGAATACAAGAATATAAGTTGGGGGATCTAAGGGAGAAACATGAGCTTACAAAGAAAGGCTCTATAAATAAGGTTCTATATTATTTATGCAAGGTTCGATATAGGCTAAACAGCAACGCATCCGTGATCCTGACCAGGGTAAACCGCACTAAGTTAACTCAAATAATTTGAGGGGAAGCATAGTCCAGTGTCGTATCCTAGCACTTCGTGTCCTGGTGGAACGCCGACGTGAGTTTCGACAGGGAATGCTTGCAGCCTATGTTGATCTCAAGAACGCGTTTGACTCAGTGCATCGTGAGTCACTCTGGGATCTTCTACGACTTCGCGGGATTCCTGCAAGGACTACTGGTTTGATAACTGGTCTGTATTCTAGGACTGAGAGTGCTGTGAAGTGTGGGGCAGGTGTATCCAGCTTCTTTCCTGTGAACACAGGAGTGAGGCAAGGGTGCGTCCTTGCCCCATCACTTTTCAACGCTTGTATGGACTGGGTATTGGACAAGGTTGTAGATCAAAGGGATTGTGGAGCATCCGTCGGCAACACCAAGATCACTGATCTTGTTTTTGCCGATGCTGCAGTAATCTTTGCTGAGTCGCTGGAGGTCCTGGTGATGACTCTCGAGGAGCTGCACGAGGAGGCAAAGCCTTTGGGACTTGAGGTCTCCTGGCTCAAGACCAAGGTCCAGGTGTTTGGAGACTTACTAGATGAAGCAGTACAGTCTGTTCATGCGTGTGACGAGGACATTGAGATCTTGGAAAGTTTTACATACCTTGGTAGCGCAGTCCATAATGACGGCGGGTCACGTCAAGAAGCCCTACGGCGGATTGGCATAGCCCACGGTGTTATGGACTCGCTCAGCGGGAGTATTTGGCGTTGTCGGTACCTGTGCAGAAGGACAAAGATCCGGATCTTCAAGTCGCTTGTGATCCCTGACTTACTCTATGGTTGTGAGACATGGACACTATATAGTGACTTGAAGGGACGAATCAATGCCTTTGGTAATAAGTGTCTTCGCAGAATCATGGGGTATCGCTGGGATGATTATACACTGGCCAACAAAGTTTTTTCATCAGAGATAATTTTGTGTGGCTTGTATAGCATTTTTGACGATGATTCCAAAACTGCAATTGGATTTTCTATAGCACGTATAGTTTTTTATTATGAAGGCATATATGTAAATACACAGATTTAACCATTTTATATAGGCAAAGTACTATTTTTTCAACATTTTATTGGGTTTATCTAATGTATTTCTTAGTTTTACGGGTAATATATGGGCAAAAGTTATAATGTTTAAATATTTGATAGGGTCTATCTAGTCTAGTCTTGTCTATTCTGGTCTATGTATTAATTTATCTATTTATTTTATCTGTTTATTTCTCTATTTATTTCAGGCATCTTATCGTACGTCTGGCAACATGCGCAATTGATACCTCCCGTCTCTGAGAACAGCGTGCACATTCTGCCTCTGGCTACTGTCGTGTGAAGTGCTGTGCTGATGTTAATTCGTTTCGAATCATTTGCTTAAATCAATCAGCATGCCTCGAGAATGTAAGAATCACCCAGACAAGTTTTGTTATGTATGTGGTAATTTCACAACTAAACTACAACGACGAACTATTACAACCGACCTTAAGAAAATATACAAGCTATACTTTGATTGCCACCTAGGTGACCAAGATAAGCCATGGGCGCCACATCAAATTTGTTCTTCTTGTTCAAACGGATTACGCGATTGGGTGAACAGAAAGAAAGCTTCAATGCCGTTTGCCATACCCATGATATGGAGGGAGTCGAGAGATCATCATGAAGACTGTTATTTTTGTAGTGTAAACATAATAGGGTTTTCTACAAAGAACATAAACAAGATTGTTTATCCAACCCTGGATTCAGCACGTAGACCAGTGCAACATGGTGAAGAATTGCCCATTCCAATTCCCCCAGATGATGGTGTAGATTATATCGAAGATGACATGGATGGTGATGAAGGTGCAATTGGCGGCGTTCCCGGACCGTCTGCAGATCCAGATTACACATCGGAAGGTAGAAATTTCGAGCCAAAGCTATTCACCCAAGGATTTGAATGATTTGTTAGAGACTTGTCACTGTCTAAAGAGAAAGCAGAGCTTCTAGCCTCAAGACTACAGGAGAACAATTTACTTGAAAAAAATGTTCGTGTCAGTTACTACCGAAAGCGGAACTTTAATTTAGCAACATTATTTACAGTAGATGGTCCTCTCTGTTATTGCCATGATATACATGGACTATTCACAGACTTGTCTCAGACGTATGTGGCATCTGACTGGCGTCTCTTCATTGATTTATCGCAGAGAAGCCTGAAAGCCGTTCTTTTGCATAATGGAAATGTAAAGCCATCCATCCCTATTGCCCATTCTGTCCATCTAAAAGAGACATATGACAATATGGATATACTACTTAGAGCAATCCAATACGACAGTCATCAATGGAACCTTTGCGGAGATCTTAAAGTTATAAGTATGTTAATGGGTATGCAAGCAGGATTTACAAAATATCGTTGTTTCCTTTGCCTGTGGGACAGTCGTGCCACAACGGAGCACTGCAACAAACGTGACTGGCCACAAAGGTCCACATATGTCCCAGGAACAAGCAGTGTCCAGTCTCTCCCTTTAGTTGATCCCCAAAAGATCTTCCTACCACTCTCCACATTAAATTGGTTTAATGAAAAATTTTGTTAGAGCAATGGGTAAAGTCAATTCACAAGGGTTCCAATACCTTTCTAAGAAATTTCCGAAAGTTCGTGCAGCAAAGTTGAAGGGGGTGGGGTTTGTTGGGCCCAAATCAGGGAGGTTTTAATGGATATGGAATTATCAACGGGCCCTCAGTCCGCTGGAATTGAACGCTTGGCTGGCTTTCAAATGGATATGCGCAAACTTTCTGGGGAATAGCAAGTCTCATGCATATAAGGATGGAGTTGAGAAACTCCTCGATGCTTATAAAGAAATGGAGTGTCGAATGTCTTTAAAAATGCACTTCCTGCATTCCCATTTAGATTTCTTTCCCGAAAACCTTGGTGCAGTGAGTGACGAGCAAGGGGAACGCTTTCACCAAGACATTCAGACTATGGAAGTTCGCTACCAAGGATTTTGGAACGAAAGCATGATGGCTGACCATTGTTGGATGTTGTATCGTGAAAATCAGACCAAATATTAAAAAAAAAAGCGTACTCACAACGCTTTTAAGATCTTGTACTGTGTATATTCTTACTTTACAAGTATGTTCAATGACCTTGATGATGTAAATGTGTTGCTTACAATTCATTGCGTTGTATTAATTTAGTGTATGATGTATATTTTAGTTCTTACAAGTAAATGATTTGCATGAAATGTAATTTATTACACCCGTAGATTTTCATAAAATTACGAAGATTTTCATAAATTAAAAATAAAAAAAAATAAAAAACTATAAGTGCTAGAAAAAAACTGTAACCAGATTTGTAATCAGCATCAAAAATACGTTCAGAAAAGCTTATTTATGTCTGTGATGTGAAAAAAAAGTTTGATTTTGTTAACCAGTGTTACGTATCAAATCAGCGATTGCACCGTGAGACTGAATCGAGGCCTATTACCTGCATAGTCCGTCAGCGCCAACCTCGGCTATATGGGCATGTGGCACGCTACCCTGAAACCGATCCTTCCCATCGGTTTGTATCTGTAAGAGACAATCCGGCGTGGAGGAGGCCAAGGGGGCGCCCACAAGGCTCGTGGCTGGGGCAAGTTGATGTTTCTTGTCGAGAGCTGCTTGGTATGGAAAAGGAGCCTGCATGGGAACTCGCGCGTGGTGACCCCCGGGAGTGGCGTCGTAGGGTGGGCGAGGCGACGCGCCCCCCGGCGTATGCCCCCAATGATTGATTGATAGTCCAGTAAGAGGCTCCTCCTCACCCATCAATCACTCTAGCTGATGTTTGTCGGAAGAGAAAGTGACACAACGTAACACTGATAACTTGATGATATTAATTTCATATGGAAAGTAAAAAACAAAGTACAATATACCGCCCCTTTTAGGTTGAAGGGGAATGTTTTGAATGGTTTGGTAAGCAAACAATGTATTGTGTGCATAAGTGTAGATAAAGGCATAGTGTGTATGTCTAGGTGTGGGGCGACAGCTTTACCTGATATCATTTTGAGAGGCAGCAGTTAATCAATGTTGTGGGACGCCGTACACTAGATACTCCGTGCAGCAGTGACCCTTCTTCTTGTCGTTCCTCGTAAGGTTTGTTGCTTAGTTTTATAATATGTTCGGTTAATCTAAGTTGCATTCTATCAAGCTTTTCAATGACTTCTGTAGAAAGATGACACAAAATTTTACATGGGGTAACCAAGAAAGTTCAATATATGCAACGTAATTATGGCCTTACTGATTTGAGATCAAATGTCTGTCCAATAAAACCGATCAGTTTATTCGTAACTTTTACTATGTCAGATCACTGATTGCTCCTAAGATAAAACAATAACCTTTCCCTATCCACATTTTTGAGTGGAACGTAATTCTTTCTGTAATAAGTTTATCATCAGCTTGTTTCAATGTGAAGAACGTGATATTTATCAAAAATAAAGTTCATTTGCCATTTCTTGAATATGTCCACTTATTTTTTTTATTGAATATATACACTTTTCTATATAAACTGCGGTTGAGTTTCATAAAAAATAGCTTTGATATCTTTGTGCCGTTAGCAAAACTTGCTATTTTGCAGTTGATACGTTTGTCAATGTCGCTGATTAAATGTAGGTTATGAAAAGACTGGTCTCTAAATATGACATTCGAGGAACCCCCACTGTAAACATTGACATAGAAGTAGGAGGAAGAGGAGAATGAGAAAAAGAAGAAAAAGAGGGAGAGAGAGGAAGATAGAAGATGTATATAGAGAAAGAGGAGGTAGAGGTGGTAATGATGGTGGTGGTGAAGGGAGAAAGTGATGCAATGAAGAAGACCAGCTGTATGTGGGGGGTGTAATGCAAAATCTCTCTCTCTCTCGCTCTCGCTCTCCTCTCTCTCCTCTCGCTCTCCTCTCTCTTCCTCTTCCTCTCGTCTCTCTCCTCTCCTCTCCTCCTCTCTTCTCTCCTTCGCTCTCTCTCCTCTCTCTCTTCTCTCTCTGTCTCTTCTCTGCTCCTCTCTCTCTACCTCTCATCTCACTCCTCTCTCTGTCCGTTCTGTCATACCATCCTTCATATGTGTCCTTGTGTGATCAATATACTGTGTTCGTCTGTTTGAGTTTGAGCCATTTGTGCTGCGAGGATCAGTGGCAGGAGTGACTAGACAGACAGACCGACTATACTTCATTAAGGTGTCGCCACATTGACCGCCATCCACTTTCATGAGAGCCTCGAGACCTCTCGCTTGCAGGAATGGCCGCTGTTGTCTAGCTCTGTGAGGGACCCGGGAGACAGCGGACCACTCAGTATTGTTGCAGTGGTGGTGATGGTTTTGTTGCGATTTGGAAGCTCGTCGTATTTCTTTTGTTTAGGTTTTTTTTATTAGTCTTGTGGATGTGCTTGTAGTGTTGTTTTGTGGATGGTTCTGTATTATTATTATTGTTGATTGTGTTGATGGAGGTGTTTAATGTTATTTGAGTAACAAAGTTGATTGTAAAAGATGCTGAGCTCATAATTGTAATACTCAAAACATACCTATAAAAGGAAAGAAAGAAATATGAATATAAGAATTGAAGTTAAAATGCTACCTATAAAGAAGGCCATTAAAGAACTCAGGAACTAAGTAGCGTAGGTTAGGGAAAATGTTCAGCGATAGACCAAGATTGAAGTCCCATCAAAAAGCATTATCATGAATTACCGTAAAGAGGGGAAGAAAGGGACTTAGGGAAAATGTGGCTATGTGAAAAAGTCGTTGGTATTATGAGAAGCTGTAATGCATTAGGAAGAGTCTTGTGGCCACTACTCTTAACAATGGGAATCCTCTTTTTGTCGATTGGTATGTCTGTATGTATATCTTTCTCTCTCTCCCTATCTTCTATTTTTCTATCTATCTCTATCTCCACACACACACACACACACACACACACACACACACACACACACACACACACACAACACACACCACACACACACACACACAGCATCAGCGAGAGCCATTGTTGGATATCACATCAGCATTATGGATCCTGACCTTCCACTCACACATATTACGGTGATGATGGACTGTATTGTGAGGGAGGGAGGCAGGGTGGGTGAGGGAAATGCGAGAGGGGGAACGAAATTTAGAAAGGGAGGTAGTGAGAGAGTCAAATTATGAACATTTTGGACGAAAGAGGAAGACACTGACTGGGCCGCCGCGCTCTGCGGTGACGTGGATCACAATGTAGCACCTTCACCGCCATTCTACTTGCCCGCCGGGACCAACATGTTCCACATAGAGTGTACGAGGCTGAGCCGCGAGACCAGCCGTGGTTCGGTTTCAGGTGTCGCCTTGCCGCGGATGATACATACTAGGCTTGGGTGCGCCTAAGGCGCCGCCCCACACAGAGGAACAAGGCCCTGCACCGTGCCACCTGTAAGGCCATAACCAGGACAGCTTCATGGGCCAGGAACAGGTGGGAAAATGACGTCAGGATGAAACTAGCCTCCAATCAAGTTGAGCCCAAGCAAAGGTGGTCCTTGGTGAAGGAGAGACAAGGCACCGTTACCCAGGAGAGAATCACGCCCCTCATCACACCAGCAGGAGACTGGGTGGTAAAAAACCAGGAGAAGGCAGACCTCCTGGCGACACATTTCAGCAGGAAGTTCACGACACAGGACCCTGAGAGGCAGCCACCTCGCCTCACCCGTATGTGTCACCTGGGCCTGGACAGCCCGCTGGTCACGGAGGACATCTTGGCACGCCTCTTGCGTACCGTCAGCACCAAAAAGGCGCCATGGTCTGATGGTGTGAGTCCCTTCCTGCTCAAGCCCTGTGCCGATGAGCTGATAAGGCCCCTCACGCACATCTTTCAGCAGTGCCTCCGAAAC
>JACEEZ010015883.1:0-12289 GCA_016584305.1 Chionoecetes opilio
AAGGGAAAAATTAGGAAGGGGAAACGAGAGTTGGTTGTTTGGGAGCTAAGGGTTTGCCATTTTAAAAAAAGTTTTTTGGGGAATTCCTCCGCTAGGGTCCTCACTATTGTCAAAGTTGGGTTTCTTAAAAACGTGATGGAAGGTGGGGGTTTCTGAGCTTTTTTTCTTTCCCGTGAGATTTTTTTATGATTTTCCCCGGGTTTTCTTGGTTTTTCCTGCTTTTTCTTTGAGTTGTCTTTGAAGTGGTTTTTTTTAGCTGTTCTTATTAGGCTAAAACCCTTGGATTTCAAAACCTTTTGAAAGTAGTTTCATAAGAAAGGGGGGCCTTTTGGCAAGATTTTTTTGCAAACCTATTGCGTTTTTTGTTTGACTTTTTAATACAGAGAGAGAGAAAAGAGAGAGAGAGGGGAAGAGAGGGAGAGAAGAGGAGAGAAAATGAAGGAAGAGAGGGGAAGAAGAGAGAGAGGAGGGGACGAGAGAGAGGGGGAGAGGGGAAAAGAAGAGAGAGAGAGGAAAAGGAGAGAGAGAGAGAGAGAGAGGGAGAGGGGAGAGCGGAGGAAGAGCGAGAGACCCGGGGGAGCGAGAGACCCGAAAAACCGCGGGGCCGGGAGAGAGAGAGCGAGAGCGGGGAGCGAGAGGAGAGAGAGAGAGGAGAGGGGGAAGAGAGAGAGAGGAGGAAAAGAGAGAGAGAAGGGGAGAGATGAGAGAGAGAGAGGAGAGGAAGAAGAGAGAAGAGAGAGAGAGAGAAAATCAGAGAAACAGGGGGGAAACAAAAGGGGACAGAGAGAGGGGAAGGGGGGGGAGAGAGAGATGGGAGAGAGAATGGGGGAGGAGAGAGGAGGAAAAGAGAGAGAAGAGAGAGAGAGAGAGGGGAGAGAGAAAAAGAGAGAGGTAGTAAAGAAAGATATTTGAGTATAAAAAAATGGATTTAAAAAAAAGTTGGGATAAAAAAAATACTGAAAATCGGGGAAAACCTATGTAGTATTTTTTCTTATGGGGGGAGGGGGTTTGGAAGCTTGATTTGGGGGGTTTTCATATTTAAGTATTTGTATTCATTCTCTCTTTATCTCTCTTTCTCCCGCTTTTTTTTTTATCTCTCTCTCTGCCAACCCCTCTAAACGGGAGCTACAAGGGATAATTTTTGTTTTTTCCTTTGATTTAGTGTTCACCAACCCCAATTGATTGATTGGGTTATTGCGATAAGGGGAACATTTTTAAAAAAGTGACACAGGTTTTAAACAGAGGGGGCATAAATTGCCCGTAGGAATCCGAAAATGGTATTTGTTCCCAATTATTTAATTTAAAACTTTTTTCACAAAGATCAGCAGGGTACCCAACGAAGTTGATTGGTTGACCTACTAAAAAGGAATAAGCCGAAAACATGTGTAATTTTTTCACAAATAAACCCCAATCGGTTGTTAAAAAAAGTTTCCCCCCGGGAAGAACAAAAAGTTTAAATAAATAACAGGGCCCCGTTGGGGTGACTAAAGAGGGTTTAAACAAAACATCGGGGAGTTTAAACGCCGAGGTTTTAAAGTTTTTCAAATGAAACAAATGGGACTGGATTCTAGAGATTACAATGGGCATAAAGGGTTCCCTTTTTAAAGGATTTTAAATTTAAATTCCCAAAAAGCGCAGTATGAAGAAAAAAATGCAAAGGGAATCAAATCAAACCCAAAAGGGTTTTTTCAAAAAGTTCGAGGTAAGAAAACCGTTTTTCCAAAAAAAAGTATTGGGGGCCCCTGAAAGATAAGATTAAATCTTAGTAAATGATAATAAAAAGTATGGCGGGCGACTCAATGATTACTTTTAATTTCGGTTTCATTTTTAAAGAAGACGAAGCTCCATTACCAGAACTAGGTTAAAAAATGTTTTCGGGACTCGAAAGGATAGATTTGGGAAAAAGGGGGTAAAAGTAGCCGAAATATCAATGTATTTGCAGAAACTTGCCCCAGCAAAATCCGTAGGGGAAAAGACGAAACTCCCCCGAGTTTATTTTCGCGAAGGGCCAAATTTCAACTTTCGCTTTTTTAAAAGGGATTATTTTCAATAAAATGGGGTAATGGAAAAAAGTTCCTAGTATGTGGAAATTAGTACTTTTACCCCCAATATTCAAAAAAGGGGAGTAAAAAGCCCGCAAGTAATTTTTCCCCAATTAGTTAACGTGGGGGGGTGTTTGTTAAACTTTTTGAAAAAATATTGCGGGATAAAAAGTGCTTTTCCGTTTGAAAAAAAACTCAATTTTAAAAACCCCAGTTTGGTTTTCAAAATTTTAGGATCCGGGCTTAAAAAACCCTACTCGATTTTTTAAAAATTGTCTTTAAAAATAAAAACGGGGGGACGCAAAAAATTCCCTCGGATATAATATACCTTGATTTTCAGAAACCCTTTCGATAAAAGTTTCCCCCTTTTAAGCGGGACTTTGGAACCAAGGTTTAAAGGGGGGCCCAAACCTGGGTTAAAAAAGGCGAGGCATCTGTTTGGGATGATTGGGGTTGGTTTTTAAAATGGGTCCGGGTTTAGTAATAAATGGCGACTCAAATTTTTTTTAAAATTTAAATTTTTGGGGTTGCCCTTAGGGGTGGTTTTTTTTTTTTTTTTTTCTTGACCCTATACGGTTGGGTTTGGGACTTGTTTCCAAATTTAAAAATTTGGTTTTATTACACCTTGGCCCGGTAAAGTTTTTTTTTTTTTTTTTTAATTTGGGTTTAGCCATGCAGACCCAAGGAGAGCCCCTTGAGTGGCGAAATCGCCCGGGGTTGGGTTGGCAATTTGGATTTTTAATTTGCTCCTTGGGGTAAAAGAACTGGGGATTTGTTTAAAAGGTTCTTAAAATTCCCCCAGGTTGGCCCTTTGGCAGCCCCAAAAGTCCCCCCGTCCCAATTTTGAGCGGCAAAAAGTAATCCCTTAAAATTGGGTTCCCTTTTTGGGTAATAAAAGAAGGGCTTTGGAAAAAACCATTCTTTTTTCTAAAAAAACTTGAATCGGGAAAATTTTGCTCCCCTAAGGTCTTGAAACCAGAGTTTGCCCCCGGCGGGAAAAAGGCGAAATAAAGTTTCAGAAAAAACGCCAAACCCCTTTGGGCCCCCCCCATAAATGAAAAAAGGGAACTATAAAAGGGTTTGGTTAACCAAACTTAAATTGGGTTAAATTTTTTAAAAAATTGTTCGAAAGGGTAAACCAAATTTGAATATTAAAGGAAAGAAATTAAAAAAATAACTTTCGGAAATTTAAACTTAAATGAAGAAGCGGGGAAAATTTGGGGGTTTTCCCTTTAAGGTCTTAAACCGTAACGTGGGCCTTTTAAAGTCCTTAAAAAAGGGGAATTGAGGGTCTTTTTAAGGAACCCTTTGAAACCTAAAAAAACCCCAAGAAATCCCGGTTTAAAAAGTTTGGTTTAACCCGGCCATTTAAAATTCCGTTAATTTCGGGAAAAATTGTTTCGTAAAAAATTTAAAGAAATTGGGAAACCAGCAAAAAAAATCAAAAAAAACCCATCCCTTTTAAAAATTTTTAAAGGGAAGAAGCCGGGGGAATTAATATTTTTCCAAAGGATCATGGGTTTGTGGAGTTGATTAGAAAATTTTAAATTTTTAAAAAATTTTTCATTTCGGGGAAAACCATTGACTTTTCAATGCCCAAGAAAAAAGGTTTAAAATTGAAGGGTTTTAAAAACGGACATACCCGTTAAAAAATTTTTTCTGTTAAATGTTTTGACCCGATGGCCTTCCCCAGAAAATGGGGTCGGGGGGCCGGCACTAACTTAAACCAAAACAGGCTTGTGTTTTTTTTGGGGGGTAAAGAAATGGTAGAAAATTTCCCCCGGCTTTAAATTTTAAGCCCCCCGGGGGGCCCGATAGGGCCCCAAATTTTTGGGTTGGGAGGGCATATTCAATATCCCACTTTCCCCCCGGGAAACTTCTACCACCCTTTTTGGGAGGGCAGGATAATTTTCCCAAAACCCTCACAGTATTTGTAAAGTGGGTTTTTTAGTTAAACCGTAAACCCAGAATAAAAACAATAGTCCCCGGGGCCTTTTTCCTTTAAAATTCCTTTTTCCCCCCGTGGGGTGGTGGTTTGGGAACCCAGCTGAGGTCTTCATTCTCACTTTGGCCCCAACACCTTTTGAGTTTTTTTTTCTCTCTCTCTCCTCTCTCTTCTCTCTTTCTCTCTCCTCTCTTCTCCCTCTCTCTCTCTTCTCTCTCTCTCTCTCTTCTCTCTCTCTCTCTCTATCTCCCCTCTCCCCTTTCTCTCTCCTCTCACTCCCCTCTCTCTTTTCCCTGAATTCGGCAGCGGTTGGGAGCCACCGGGTTTCGTTCTGGCGGGGGGTGGCCCCATTGTATAGTCAAAAACCCTTGAAAGTTGGAAACTTCCCCAAAGTGTCAGATAGGATAAAAGTATCTTAGGACCCCTCCTCCTCCCTCTATTCAAAATTTTTTTCATTAACATTGTATTTCTTGCCAAATTTCCCCTCCCCCCTCTTTATTTTTTTGCCTTTTTACCTCCCTTTCTCCCTTTTACACCCCCTGCCTCCTTTTCCCTCGTTATAAACCTCTCTCCCTTCCGTTCTTTTTTTTTAATTTTTTTTCTTTCCTCCACTTCCTCCCCCCAATCTGGTCAGGTTCACTTTTAGAGGAGTTTTAAAGGGTATTTTGATAAGGGGGGCCCAAAAAATGTAACGATTCCTTCACGTTGTTTTTGGGGAAAGAGGGGGGAAACGGGGAAAGGGAAGGAAAGAGGAATTGAATGAGAAAGGGGGAAAGGGAAACAGAGAAGAGGAATGGGGGGACAAAGGGGGAAGAGGAGGAGGGGGAGAAGAATGGGGAGAACAAATAGAAAAAAAGGGGGAAAAGGAAAAGGAAAAAAAAGAAAAAAAAAGGGCCCAGAGAGCGGGGGAAAAAGGGAGAGATAGAAAAGGGTTTAAAACCATACAGGCATACATTTTAAGTAATTTTAGAAATTTAATAAATAAGACGAAATAAAAGAAAAAAAAGCAAAAAAAGGAAATTTAAAAAAACAGAATAAAAACAAGAAAAACTTACGGTATATGGGGGCCGGCAGAATTTACCAGGGGAAACCTTCCTTTTTGGGGATTTAAAATTTTTTTTTAATTTTGATTTTTGATAGAAAGGGGCAATATATTCAAAAAACTGCCGGATAAACATTTGTCTTTATTTGGAGAAATTTTGTGCTAGCAGGCAAAAACCCAAAAGATGGTCGCCTTTTTCAAATCTGGAAAATCTATTTTCCTATATCTTCGAAAACATGTGAGTAGAAACAGGAATGAGAGGTCTTTTTTAATTTTTTGAGGCTTTCCAAATTAAAATGTGCCATTTTTAAAATCAATAAAACAAAAAAAAAAACAAGATGGCGCAAAAAAATGTTTTTTTTCATTGCAAAAAATTGATTTTTCCCCAAACACCCCATTACTAGATCTGATTAATGAATGCAAAGCACGGTTTGGAAAGGGTTTCTGTGGGTATTTTTCAAAAAAATAAACGCTTTTTTGGATATTATTTTGCATTTATGCAACGACGCTGAGTTAACTTCGGGTTAAAAACCCACATGAGACAAAACTTGTTTTTTAATCACTGAAAACTTTTTATGTTTTCGGGAAAAATGTGGGATATGGATTTTTTTTTTTCGACTGATATTTCACTGTCACAAGTCACAAAGCTTTTGTGTCCCAGAAATTTCCATCGTGACAGGCACAAAACATTGGCAGGGGACAGATTGGCACCCGAAAACCACATCTGGATGAAACGACAAGGGGTGGCACTCTCGCATCCACCCCTGATCAGTCGAAAGACGATCTGGTGCAAGGTGATGTATTCGGGGCCCTGTGGGTGGGTACAAGTGATCTGTTGGTTTTATCTTTCTTCCATCCAAAATTTTTTAACGTTCCCCGTTTGGTGGATTCCCCGTCTTTCACGGCGCCCCCCTCAATGGAGTTGATGATGCGCACGTTTTACGTTTTCCCGGGCCTCCCCTGGCGGGGTAGAGAGGGATACTTTTTGGGGTTGAAACCCTTTGCCGTTTTTGGGTGCCCAAGCCCCCGAGCCCTGCATTTGACATCGTGTCCCTGTTTTTCTGTCCGTTTAAACATTGAACATTTTCCCCGGGGTTTCCAAAAAGCGCTTCGGGTTTCCCTTTAGTGCTTTGAAAACAAAAAAGTTCAGAAACATCATCCACCCCTACAGAGTTTTATGTCGAGCCCGCAGCACATGTAAGTGCCCCTGTCCCGTTAAAAATTTTTTATCTTGCAAGTGACATGGATCGTGCGTTTTTGCTGCGTGTAAGACTGATGGCCCCAGTATGCCACTCTCCCCAAATGGTGGCCCCCCTTTGTCCCTCCCTGTAAACACATGCTTCTAGAAAATACTGCTTTAGCGTTTTTCCCTTTTCGTGCAAATTTTACGGGCCCCAGGTATGCTGGGTTCCACCCAAACAGGTTCTTTTTATCTTTACCAAAAGTACATTTTCCCCCCCTCAGAATAAAAAATTGTTCCGGAAGCTAAAACCCTTTAAAACACAGGAAAGCGTGTTTTTTTTGGGGGGGAAACACAGAAGTCCTTCCCTTTGCTTGTTCTTTTTTAGATGTCTTGACTGAGTGTTGGATGGGATATGTTTAAAACCCCAACTCTTATGGAAAATTTCACAGTAAAAACACGGGTCCTCTTGCATAGAGTACCCAAGTTTCTTGAGTTTACCGCGAGAATATTTTGCGCACTTTATGATGGGTTTTAATTCTTTCAGTCCCAGGGCCGATCAGGGTTTTTTTGGTTGTAAACCCCACGCAAACCCCCCATTGAAGAAGCACTCATGGCCCGACTACGAAGTACCCCCGCCCCCGCAAAAAAGTACCATTTCAAATACTTAGAAACAAAAAAAAAATATTTTTTATAAACCCTTTAAAACAAATGTATTTGATGGCGGCTATCTTTATTGTTTTTTGTTTTATTCTAAAAAATCATAGCGTCGTTGGATTCCTTAGCCTGAAAAAAATATAAAAAAGAAATTTTATTTTACGGTCTAGCTCATCCCAGTAAAGAGAATACGAGGTGAAAATTTTATATCCCCCCCAACGGTGGCGGTTTATCTTGAATTTATGCCCCCTAGCAAAAATTTCTCAATTTTTTACAAGATGTCGCCTGTCAGTTTCTGAATGTATATGTACTAAACATCAGTTAACAAGATTATAACTTGAGCAATCGGTTTCGTATTGACGACACACGCTCACACCCACACCTCCGTACCTTCCCAAGCTCCCTAGCCACTGCCTTTACCCCGCCCCCGACCGGCCGCCGCGCAGCGCACAAAAAACTCAGGGGAAACCCGGGCTGGGGAAAAACCCCCCACAAAAGCCCCCCAAAAAACCACTTACACGTCAGCAGCACATCGAGAAATGTACACAATTATACACAAAATGAAACCCGCTTTTACAGCCCTGTAGCAATGGCTGTTGAGGGAAAATAAATTTTTTTGCAATGAAAAAAACATTTTAGGCGGCCATCTTTTTTTTGTGTGTGTTTTATTTAATTTAATTTTAAAGGCAGCATTTTTAAACTTGATGCCTGAAAAAATATAAAAGGACCTATCATTGTGGTTTTTTAAACTAAAAAGTTACGAAGATATGAGGGGGAAAAAAGGGTTTTCCCAATTCGATGGCGACCAATTTTTGGATTTGCCTCCTAGCACCTATGCCAAGTATGACAAAAATGTCATCCGGCAGTTTCTTTAAAAATATATGCCCCTTTCCCTCAATAATCAACATTAAAAAGAACTTTTTACTCCAAAAAGAGGTCAAAACCCCATATTTTGGGGTTTAAACTGGGACTATAGTGGAAAAAAAAGATTTAAGAAAAAAAAATAAGAGGATAAAAAATAGAGGGGGAAACAGAAAAAAAAAAGGAAGGGGAAGATGCAATAAAGAAGCATAAATGGATAGAGAATAGAGGGAAAAAAAAGAAAACCCGAAAAAGAGTGGAATTAAAAAAAAAAGGAAAAAGGGGGCATACTATATTAAATAGGAAAAAATAAATAAAGATTTAGTGAGGATATACAAAAAATGAAGGGGTATTTAAAAAAAACTGGGGGAAAGGGGGGGAGAAAGAGAAAGAGAGGAAGAGAGGGGAGAGAGAAGGGGGAGAGGGGAGAGAGAGAGAGAGAGAGAGAGAAGAGAGAGAAGAGGAGAGGAGAGAGAGAGAGAGGAGAGAGAGAGAGAGAGAGAGAGAGAGAGAGAGAGAGAGAGGAGAGAGGGGAGAGGGAGGGAGGAATACAGATAAATAGGAGGAAATATATTTATACAAAAGGGAGGAGGGGAAAAGGGAAAAGGGAAAAAGGAAATTTAGGGAGGAAAAAGGGTAGGTAAAGGGGGGGAGGGGAAGGAGGGGGAAAGGGGGGAGAGAGGGGGAGAGGGGGGGAAGGAAAAAAAGGGGGTTAAGAGGAAAAAGAGAGAAGGACCGAAAGGAAAGAAGGAGTATTCAGTAGAGAGAGAGAGGGGAAAAAAAAAAAGAGATGCACTAACAATGCAATGACAACAATAAGTAGATGATGGAAATATGGATTAAAAACGATACAAATAATTTGTCACACAAAAAAAAATTTTAAATTATGTGAAAACCCCCAATTTTTCCCATTTTATTGAAATGTTCAGTTAAAAATAAAAAAAAATGTTTAATGAAAAAAATAAATCATTGAACTTCCCAAAAAGCCAAAAAAATAAAAAAAAATATTCAGGTTTGGGAAAAAAATAAAAAAAATGTGGAGAAAAAACCGAATAAAAGGGAAAAAGAAAAATTTTTAAGGAAAAAAACAAAAAAAAGAAAAAACCCAAATGAGATATTTTTTCCAAAAAAAAGAAATGGAGGAAATAATGAAGAGGAAAAATAAGAAGAAAAAAAAAAACCCCCCCTTTAATAAGAAAATAAAAAAAATTTTATCAAATAGCAGGAGCCTAAAAAACAAAAAAAATGAACAAAAATGTAAGTTAACGTAACAAATTTTTTTACCATTCGGTTAAAGTGAGATACAAAATAGACAGACAGACAACAGACACCCAAAGGGAGGAGACAGGGCAGACTAATAATGCGGGCTGCCGTCTGTTTTGTCCCAAACTGGGCTTCCTCTCCGCGTCACCTACAAAAACCTTTCATTTATCTTCTTTTTGCTTTAAATAATCTTCCTTATGTCTATTTCCACTGTCTATATCCTGTCTCTCTGTTCCTCCAATTATCTTCTCTCTCTCTCTCTCTCTCTCTCTCCTTTCCCCTCTCTCTCTCCCCTCTCTCTCTCTTCCTCTCTCTCTCTCCTCTCCCCTTCCCTCGTCTTCGAAAACAGTATTCCCCTTTTTTCTCTATCATCATTCCCCCTCCTCCCCCTCCCCTTCCCTTCCCTTTAAACCCTCGTCATCGTCCTCCTTTTCCCCCCACATTTCCCCTTTCCCCTTTTTCCCTCTCCCCTTTCCCTCCCCTTCCCCCAAAATTTCCCCCAGGGAAAATACTCGCACGCACACACACACCCCCACACAGACCCCACACAAGCACAAAATGAAAAGTACGCCCCGCACGCACGCCAAATAACGCACGCACGCGCACACACACATATATTTCCCCACAACCCACACACAACACCACGCACGCACGCACGCCCCACGCACGCAAGCACGCACGCACGCACGCCCACGCAGCACGCACGCACGCACGCACGCACGCACGCACGCACCCCCACGCACGCACGCACGCACGCCCCGCACGCACGGGACGGCACGCACGCACGCACGCACGCACGCACGCACGCACGCACGCACGCACGCCCGCAGCACGCACGCAGCACGCACGCACGCACGCACGGGACGCACGCACGCAAGCCCCCACGCCGGGAAGCACGCACGCACGCACGCACGCACGCACGCACCCCACGAGCACGCACGCACGAAAGGGACCCCCACGCACACACGGGTTAATTCTTTTCAGATGATAACAATAATTCAAGTAAAAAAGAGCAAAGGAAACATAAATAAAAAATTTTTTACCTGAAAAAGAACATGCATAAAAGACAAATACTGAAATCAAAAACAAATCGTAAAATCAACATGGGGGTAACATTAAAAAAAAGAAGAAATTTTGTAAAGCAAAATTAAAAATTTCGTGAAATAATGCAAAGGGGGAAAAAAAGGCCAAATAAAAAAAAGAATATCTTGCGAGAGAAAGAGAAGGAGGCACAGGGTCTCATTACACCTGGTTTTTCCCGCCCCCTGCCCTTTAATACAGGTAAAGAATAAGGGGGGTGGAAAAAAAATACGGTTTTAAAGGGGGAAATGGCCCAAATTTACCTGTCCTGCTCCCCCTGGGCCCAAACGGGGAAAACCCTGGGCCCTCTTGTGGTTTCTTAAAAGCCTAATACAGGTAAAAATGTTTTTGTGTGTGTAGGGGGGGGGGTGGGGGTTTTTTTTTTTTTACCTTCTCCTTTTTTTACTTCCTGAATCCTTCCTACTTTTTTTGTTTCTTTATGAACTCCTCCTCCTCTTCTTACTCCTACTTCTCCCCTCATTTACCATTATCCATGATTTACTCTCGTTTTCCCTCCCTTTAGATTCCTCCTCCTCCTCCTCCTCCTCCTCCCTCCTCCTCCTCTTCCTCCTCTTCCTCCTCTTCCTCCTCTTCCTCCTCCTCCTCCTCCTCCTCCTCCTCCTCCTCCTGCTCCCCTCTGTTAAGCTTCCCTTCCCCTTGTTATGCTTGCGTTAAATGATCATTATGGAAGGTAAAAAGTGAAAAGCCAAAAATCGCTACAAAAACAACAATTACCATATTATCCTCTCTCTCTCTCTCTCTCTCTCTCTCTCTTCTCTCTCTCTCTCTCTCTCTCTCTCTCTCTCTCTCTCTTCTCTCTCTCTTCTCTCTCCCCTCTCTCTCTTTTCCTCTCTCTCTCTCTCTCTCTTTTCTCTCTCTCCCCCTCTCTCTCTCTCTCTCTCTGACCTCGTGTGACCAATTTTCGAGTTTTTTTTATTGTTGCTTTATTTCCGTTATGCTTCCCCGCTCCCCTTTCGGGAATGTTTGATTATTATTCCTGCTTTTTATATGAACTTTTTCTTTCTTTCATTTTGCCCCCGTGTTTCCTTTCATTTATTTTTTTTTTGCTTGTTGATGGACTTTCTATTTTTTCTATGAGATATGACTTTATTGAATGTTTGTTATCTCTCTCTCTCTCTCTCTCTCGTCTCTCTCTCTCTCTCTCTTTCTCTTTTCCCCCTTTCTCTCTCTCTTTTCTCTCTCTCTTTTTCTCCTCTCTCTCTCTCTCTCTCTCTCTTCTCTCTCTTCTCTCTCTCTCTCTGTGGGTCTCTTTTCCATTTATATGAATATTTCCACTATGAATAACAACTACTATGAATATTACCCCCTATAATAACTGGTATATAACAGTAACCATAATAATAACAATGATAATAATAATAGCGACAATAATAAATAACAATGATAATAATAATAGCGACAATAATAATAAACAACAACAGGACTAACACACCACTAATTAGTCCCCCTTCATTGCTTCACTAATGATCCAGGTGTTATTTATCTGTCTTTTTTTCCCCATCCTTGTACTCCTCATTCTTCCCCATCACTCCTTCCTTCCTCCATCACCTCACATTATACTCTCCCTCATTACTGCTTCGCGTTCCTTCCTCTCACTGCATTCACTATTATCCCCCTTTTCCTAATCTCCTTTTTTCTCTTCATTTATCTTCATCTTTCCTTCACCCTCTCATACACCTTCTCCCCCTTCTTACGTTTACTTCGTTCCTACTTAGTATAGATTTCCCAAATATCCCAAACCCCTCTCAAGTCCCTTCCATCAAACCTCCCTATTTCAGCCCCATCCCCCCTTCTTCCCTTTAGCCCCATCCCTCCATCTCGGGTTTTGGGTTAACAATTATCCCCGGTTCTTGCGGTCTCGTCCCCAACCACAACCATCACAGCGACGCCCAAGACTGCCTGGCATTCATTTGTGCTTCATTACCCCCAAAGAGAGAGAGAGAGAGAGAGAGAGGAGAGAGAAGAGAGGAGGGGAGAGATAGAGAGAGAGAGAGAGAGAGGAGAGAGAGAGAGAGAGAGAGAGAGAAAAGAGAGAGAGAGAGAGAGAGAGAGAGAAGAGAGAGAGGAAGAGGGGAGAGAGGAGAGAGGGGGGAAAGAGAGAGAGAGATTTGAATAGACATGGATCTGAAGCAACTGGAATGCCCACAAAAGAAACACACAGCAATCACAGCAACAACGCGCAAGGAACATCACCACAC
>JACEEZ010015885.1:0-13267 GCA_016584305.1 Chionoecetes opilio
AAAAAAAAAAAAAAAAAAAATTTTTCTCACAGGGAATAAAACCGTTATTTTGGGGGGGGAAAGGGGGGGGGTTTAAAACGTTGCCCTGCAGGGTTTCAGCTTTAAGGAATGGGCCCCAGACATAACTACGTCAGGGTTTTTTTTACTTCGGTGCATTGTGGGGATAAGGCGGGTCGCCGCGGGTGGACCTACGAAGGGAAACTACGGCGTGGAAAGAATTTCGAGTTATTTTGCGCAAAATTGATATTCCAGGTGCTATATTACAGTGCTCTGTTCTCGCGACAACACTATAGAGAAGACTTGAGGTAATGGCTGATGTGCAGGCTTTTAAACCAAGAAAACAGAGTCATAGCGAGCCTCGTCAAAAGGTAAGCAACTGGTAGGTACGTAATGTGTCCCTACCACTTGCTTACTTCTTAATGAGACTCTGCTGTGACTGTTTTCCTGGTTTAGAAGCCTTTGCACATCAACCATCACCTCAGGTCCTTCTCTATGCTGTCACGAGCCGGAAATATAGCACCTGGAATATAAATTTCCGCCCAAAAAAACTTGAAATTTTTTCATCGTCGTAGTTGTCTTCTTTTTGTAGGTTGTACATATTCATGGTTATGATAGTATTAAAATACCTTATTAATTGAGTTTCCTTTTGTTGTCTTTCCTCATAATAAGTAGTGGTACATCATGGTTTAAGTGTTACTTGCGAGCCAATGAATACTCTTGAGTCTAAAACCAAACATCACCAACCTTTGCTTTGATTTATCTTATTGCTCCATCCAAAAACCCAAGGGCTGCATAACCACTGTGACATTATCCATCCTTCCTCATGATATACCTGGTACTGTCGTCTACCGATATTTTTCCCCCTACACATTGGGGAAAAACTCGCTACGGTAATGGCTAGGTTAGATTTTGCTTTGTTTTATCTCATTACTCCACCCCAAACAAGTTGCTAACCCGGTGACATTACCCATCCTTGCCTCATGGTACCTGGTACTCTCGTCTACCCAAATGCTCGTCCCTACATAAATCGGGGAAAACTCGCCGACGTTATGGTGTTAGGTTAGGGGTAATAATGGACAGAAGTTTGCGCGGGCTCGTTTTTCAGAGAACAGAACTATTTTTTTCTGGCCTACAATAGGTGCTTTGTTTTAATGGAGTAGTTTTTTTTGTTTGCGCAAACTCTCTCTCTCTACTCTCTCTCTCTCTTAATTTAAACAGCAGTCAAAAAAATAAATAAGCCCAAAGGATGCACTGTTGTGGTGCTACCTATTCTTAAGGACAGTTAAATGATGCATGGTAACTTGTGATATATACAGAATATGTTCTATATAGAAATACGAAAAAAGAGATATAACAGATTAACATATATTAAATTATACAAATAACCTATGTTTAAAGATTCCTCTCTCTCTCGTATCTCCTCTCTCATCTCTCTCTCTCTCTCTCTCCTCTCTTCCTCTCTCTCTCTCTACTCCTCCTCTCGCTGTCTCCTCCTCTCCTCTCTCTCTCTCATCGGTCTCTCTCTCTCTCCTTCTCTCTCTCTCTCACCCACACAACACACAACACACACCACACACAGCACACCTTGCTCACGTATAACTAATTAAAAAGCCTTTTTTATATTTCAGCCAGTATACTTATTATGTCGACATGGATACCAGAGTTTTTTTGGAAATTTACTGTGTTTTTCTTTTAAACGTGAAAGTTTGTCACATTATACAAACAACAATTTATGATTCATGTATCGACGTCCTAAAGTCTAACCATTGGATAGTTTACCTTTAGTTCCATTAGTTACCCATTACCATTCATTTACTCGATTTTTTCTTTTCTCTCTCTTCTCTCTCTCTCTCTCTCATCTCCCTCTCTCTCTCTCTCTCCTCCTCTCTCTTCTTCTCTCGATCTCGTCATCTCTCCCTCCATCCGTCTCAATCTCCTCTTCTCTCTCTCTCTCTCTCTCTCTTCTCTCCTCTCTCTCCTCTCTCTCTCTCTCTATATATATATATATAATATATATATATTATATATATATATATATACATTTATGTCTGTGTATCTCTGTTCTCCTTCCTCTCTCTCTCTCACTCTCTCATCTCGTCGGGTCGCCCAAACCAGGACCTCTCGTCTCTCTCTCTCGTCTCTCTCTCTCCTCTCTCTCTCTCTCGTCTCTCATCTCTCTCTCTCTGTATTGAGTGTGGGATGTCCAGTATCTTCTTCGATTACGTGTGTTTAATCCATCGTGGTGATCATTCTAGTGTTAATTCTCAGTCATTAGAAATGGGAGAGGAGGAGAGGGGAAGGGAGGGAGAGGAGTAAGGAGGAGAGGAGGATAAGGAGGAGATGGATGAAGGGGAGAAAAGGAGAATACAGAGCACCAGAGGAAGACGGGGGAACAGATGGTGATGGTGGATGAAAGCCTTGTGATAATGATGGTGTAGGTGGATTTATGATAGTGAGATGATTAACGTGACTATGTTGTGGTTAATATGTGTTATTTGTTAGTGTTTTAGGAGAAGGAGAGAGAGAGAGAGCTAGAGAAGGGAGAGAGAGAGACGAGAGAGAGAGAGCAGAGAGAGGAGAGAGAGCGAAAGAGAGAGAGATCACCTGACACTTGAGGATTTGACCCCAGAATTGACACATATCCGGTATGACATAATTATCTTCTGCTTAAACAAGTAATTAAAAAATCGTATATTGCTTGTAAAACAAATAAACCTGGTCTAGGAACTGGTCGGGAAATATATAGTGATGATTAAACTTACCCAAGAACTTTGAACTTAGTACTTATGTGCAAGATCAGCACAATGCGTGAAAAGAACACGGTTATAGAAAGGTTGTTTTTGTTTAATCTTTTTATAGTCCAGTAAGAAAAGAGGCTTTAGGAAGATGGGTGTATGTATGTAAGTTGTATGTAGGAGATGAAGCAAAGAAGATAGAAGAAGATATATAAAAGAAAGAAAAAAAAATAAAAAATAAAATAATAGAAAAAGAAAATCAATAGAAAAGAAAAAAACATCGAAAAAGAAAATACGGATAGAACAAGGAAATACATAGAAAAAAGAAAAGAATTAGAACACACACATAAAACACAACATTCGCACCAACGACAAAGAAAATAAGAAACACAGGCACATAAATTATCCCAATCGCTCACCTTTAGCAACAAAGCAAACACATCACAATAGCAAACTCAAAGAAACTAAGAAAAAGAAAAGAACACTACGGAATCCCGCAATGTAATAAGAAAGTATAGACTAAAAATGATCACTCATGGGGTATGAAAATACAGAGTTGAATTGGGTGTTTAAACCAAACTTTGAGAAGACAAACAAAAAAAAAAAAAAAAAAAAAAAAAAAATACTAATTCAATAGAAAAGCATTAGATTTAACAATTCGTGAACAGCAAAAATACAAGTGTTAACCTAACAACTCAACGCTCGAAATACCTAAAAGATATTACAGTAGTTTGTGTCATTGCACCACACCACTCTCTCAAAACTCGTCAAAACAGCGTGAATTAATGTTTTCTTCATCCGGTCACAAACGATTAAACAATTTTTACTGCGCACCGAAAATTGAGATATCTTACGTCCTAACTTTTCCACAAATTTAGACTTATACTACTTTTTTTCACGTAACTTTAGAGTCGAGAGGAAAAAGGATTTCCTCATTGTCCTATGTATGTCCTCTTTACTCTTTCTTTTTTATTGTGTACTGCAATAACTAAATGTAGGAAAGGTTTTTACTTGCACGTGTTTGGTCTCTTATAAAACTGTATGGATGATATTTGGGGCTGAAAAGTAGATTTGTAATTCAAGGTACAAGGCTGGTAGTGGTAAGTAATAGTCAGTAGATGTAGTAGTAGTAGTAGTAGTAGTAGTAGTAGTAGTAGTAGTATTAGTAGTAGTAAGTAGTAGTAGTAGTAGTAGAATGTAGTAGTTAGTAGTAGTAGTAGTAGTAGTATAGTAGTAGTAGTAGTAGGTAGTGTAGTAGTAATATAGTAAAGTAGTAGTATAGTAATAGTAGTAGTAGTAGTAGTAGTAGTGTAGTTAGAATGTAGTAAGTGTATATAGTAGTAGTAATAGTAGTAGTAAGTAGTAGTAGTAGTAGTAGTAGTGTAGTAGTAGTAGTACTAATATTAGTAGTAGCAGTAGCATATAGTAGTAGTAGTAGTAGAATTTGGTGGGAGAAAATATGAATTATAGTAAGTAGTATAGTAGTAGTAAGCAGTAGCAGTAGTCAGTGGTAGTAATTAGTAGTATAGTAGTAAGTAGTAGTAGTAGTATAGAATAGTAGTAGTAAGTAGTAGTGTAGTAGTAGAAATAGTATTGTAGAAGTAGTAGTAAGTAGTAGTAGTATCGTCGTCGTCATAGTAGTATTAGTCGTAGTAGTCAGAGTAGCAGCAGTCAGTGGATAAGTAGTTGTAGTAAGACGTTCGTCGTCATTCGATTAAGTAGTCGTAGTACGTAAAGTCGCATTAGTAGTAGTAGTAGTAGCGAGTAGTAGTACGTAGCCCCTGTCGTAGTAGTAATCGTCAGTCGTCGTTGTACCATCGTCGTAGTATTAGTAGTCGTACATTGTCGTATTCGCCGTCGCAGTAGTAGTAGTAGTAGTCGCGAAGTAGTAGTATACTAGTAGTAGAATGTAGTCAGTATAGTAGTAGTAGACAGTAGTAGTAGTCAACGTAGTCAGTAGTAATAGTAGTAAGTAGTCAGTACTAAGTACTAGTAGTAGTAGTAGTATAATAGGTAGTAGTAGTAGTAGTAGTAGAAAGTAGTGTAAGTATTAGTAGTATGGCAATAGTAATATATTCAGTAAATAGTATGTAATAGTAGTAGTAGAGTATTAAGTAGTAGTAATAATTAGTAGTAGGTCAATAGTAATAGTGTAGTAGTAGTAGGCATTAGCAGTAGTAGTAGTAGTAGTAGTAGTAGTAGTATAGTAGCAACGTATAGTACGTAGTAGTAGTAGTGAGTAGTAGTAGGACAAGACAGAAATTATAATAGAAAGAATCGAGCAATAGAAGAAGAGGAGGAAGAAATTCCAAAGGGGCCCCACCGGGAGCGGATACCTGGGCCAGAGAGGGTAATTAAGAAAGGCAGCGTGAGGCGTGGACAATATCCGAGAGGGGCTTCAAACCATCACCACCCACCGCCCCCCCCCCATCTCCTCTCCGCCCTAACCACTAACCCCACTTTAACTTATTCCCCTCCCCACTCCCCTACCACTGCTCCCCCCCCTCCCCCCCTCTCCCCCCCTCTTCCTCCCCCCCCCCCTTACCAGTTCCTCACAACTCACGCTGTGCCGTCACGGGTAATGAATACCCTTAAATGACCTCGTTCTTTTTCTGTCTTCTTGTCCAATTTGCTGGCCTACGTGAATCACTGTTCGTGCTTCTTACTGTTTGTATTAGCTATATCGAAGAAGTGTGTGTGGTGTGTGTGTGTGTGTGTGTGTGTGTGTGTGTGTGGTGTGTGTGTGTGTGTGTGTGTGTGTGTGTTGTGTGTTGCGTGCGTGCGTGTGTGTGTATGTTGTATGTGTGTGTGTGTGGTGTGTGTTGTCCTCCCTGAAGTAAGCGTAATAACCCCACCCTCCAAAAATCATGACCTAAAGGAAAGGAGACGAAAGAAAATTCCGTTTATTTTACAGAGAAAGTGAATACACAAATCGATTATTAAACTATCGTAATCATTATGAAAACCCCCACACACACACACACACACCCCACACACACACACACACACCAACACACACACAACACAACACACAGACCAACACACACACACACACACCCACACTCATACATACACACATACATACACCACCAGGTCCACACACACAACAACATACACAGACACACATAACACACATACACACATATACAAACTACACAGTCACACGCACACACACACAGTCACACATACACCCTACACACAAAAGAACACACACACACACACACCACACAACACAGCCACACACACACATCGGACACAACACACAGACACACACACACACAACACACACACACACACTACAGTCACATACACACACATACACACACATACACAATCACCACAACACAACACACACACCACAGTCACACAAACACCAACACACACACTACACACACACATACACATACACACAGCACACCACAGCACACACACACACACAACATGACACACACAAACACATACACACACCACTACACACACACCACAGGCTAACACACACACAACACCACACACACAGAGACACACACACACACACACAACTACATCACATAACATACACACACACCCTCCTGGTGCATCTCCTTTAGTACTATTCGAACAATAGCCTCCCCTTTCTACAGTATATTCTCTTGCTGTCTTCTTTAATAGGGATGGCAACTAAGGGGGCTTTTTGGTACATCTTTTTTTTGCCCTTGGCCAGTCCTTTGTAATGTTTATAAAAAAAGTCCGATCAATAGCCATTATGTCATGCAGGTGAATTTTCTATTTTCTTCTGTATTGAAGTTTTTTTTTTTTTAGCTGTATTTTTTTTTTTTTTTTATACCAGTTGTCTCGTATTTATACATTTTTTTTCATAGGCTGTTTTCTCGTATTTATTATTATTATTTAGCTGTTTTTTCTTCATTTAGTTTTCTTATTCGATTTTTTTTTAGCTGATTTTTTTTTTTTTTTTTTTTTTTTAGGCAGGTTTTTCATATTGATAATCTTTTTTTGCTGGTTTTCCCTTCAATACTTTCTGTGATTCCATTTTTTTAGCTGTATTTTTTGTATTTTTTTATATTTTTTTTTTTTGAGCATTTTTTTTTCATATAATGTAAAAAAAATTTGTTGTTTTTTGCTTCACTTTAGTTTCTGTATTCCAGTTTTTTTGCTGTATTTTTTTGTATTTTTTTTTTTTTAGTGTTTTCCCCCCCATCGTATTTATTTAATTTTTTGTAGCTGTTTTTTTTTTTTTTTTTCCCTATTTATTAATTTTTTTTTTGCTGTTTTTATCTTTATTTTTTTTTGTATTAGAGTTTTTTTTGCTGTATCTTTTGTATTTATTAACTTTTTATAGTCCGTTTTTCCCTCCCCTTTCCTCATGTTTGTTTAAGTTTTTTTTTTTTTAGGCAGTTTTTTTCATCATTTATTTAATTTATTATTTATTTATTTTTATTTTTTTTATTTATTTATTTATTTATTTATTTATTTATTTATTTATTTAGTTATTCTCATTGCCTCAACTTCTTCAATGGGCCCAATGCTGCCAGATTCTATTCAACACATTGCCCTACAGACACAGTTTTTATTTCTCGATGGCTAAACTTCTTTCTGTTTAACCTTATGTGGTAAGAATATAGTAAACAGTGTAATAAAATGTGTAAAATGCTAAAACTAACCTAAACTATTTGACTAAACCTGGATTCTTTTTTTTTAATTCATATAGCAGTTACACAGTCTTTATAATACTCTGTGTATTTTTGCATGAAGATTTTTTTTTTTGATGACCTGGCTGCATGATATTTTTTGTTTTGTTTTTTATAATTGTATTATTATCAATTTATTACGCTCCAACTGCATGGACTTATGATTTTTGTGTATTTATATTGCTTATTTGGGGCTTCTCTTTCTATCCCAATTCTGTCCTGATGCTTTCATTGCAAGCATAGTCCTATTAGAGTAGTCCATGGTTGTGGGAAGATGGGGAAATGATTGGGGCTGAAAATTCGTAGGGTTTGTCCAGTTATATATTTATTTTAGGATTTTATTATTTTTTCTTCTGTTCAGTAAAGTTGCCCTGTTATTTATAATTTTACATGCATTCTGTGACTGACTAACAGATGAGTATGCCTTGTTAATAATAGCTTTTGTAGTAATAGTTTAATGATGTGGATAGTTGTTGTTTGTTGCAAGAGGTTTCCTAGTAAATATTAATAGCTATATAGCTAACG
Organism: Chionoecetes opilio; assembly: GCA_016584305.1. NCBI lineage: Eukaryota > Metazoa > Arthropoda > Malacostraca > Decapoda > Majidae > Chionoecetes > Chionoecetes opilio. The sequence continues at coordinate 7,946 of JACEEZ010015885.1, forward strand.
TAATAAGTTGTTGGGTATGATAAATAATAAAAATGTGTAGTAAATAATAAATAGTGAATAATATGTAATAAGATGACTATATGATGATGTGTTGTCAGATGAGGTTCCTTGAAGACATGTCCAGTCCATGCTACACGACCCCGGCCTACATGCCTGCGGGTGGCCGGCCCCCCACCTCACCACCCACATGTACACGGCACACACCCCAGGGATGCACAGGAGGTGAGGGGCATCTGTACTTTACCTGGGTTGTTATATAGTCATTAGGTGAAGGAGGTCGTCTGTTTCGATTCTAAAGCTTAATTGAGCTGTCAGGTTATTAATTCATGAAGCTGATTTTTTTCACAACGCCAAAGTTGTAAATAGTAAATTAGCCCTCTTTATTCAACAGCCAACAGTTGTTAAAATAGTAAATAACCTCTTTATTACAGCCAACGTTTGTTTAAATCGCGCTTTATTCACCAGACCAAAGTTGTTATATAATATACCCAAATACCGTCTTTATTCACGAAGTCCAAAGTTGTTAAATAGCTCTTTATTCACAACCAAAGTTGTTAATAGAGCTCATTATTCCAGCTAGCCAGAGTTTGTTAAATAGATTAATATTAGCTCTTATATTATTATTCATACCCCAAAGTTGTTAAATAGCTCTTTATTTCACAACCCAAAGTTATGTTAAATATAATGAGTGCTCTTTATTATTATTCACACCCAGCAAGTTGTTAAACTAGACTCTTTTTCAACACACAGCCATAAAGTTGTTAAATAGCTCTTTATTCACGACAACACCCCAATAGTTTGTTAAATACTCTCTTTATTTTTAATTTCACGCAGCCAAAGTTGTTAAATAGCTCTTTTTATTCAATGAAGCCAAAGTTGTATAAAATAGGCTCTTTATTCACACCAAAAGTTGTTAAATCAGCTCCTTTTTTCCCAACAAGCCAGAGTTGTTACATATAGCTCTTTATTCACACCCAAAGTGTGGTTAAAAACATATCAATGAGCTCACTTGACCCCTCGTAATAACGACTAAATGGGGATTTGACAAGTGTCCTGGCTTGGTCTTCGTGGGGCGGAAGTCATTTGTTTTTGTATTTTTTTTTATACTTAACAACTGTTTATTACATTAAGACATAATAATAATAAATAGTATTATGAATAAGCATTCTGGAGTCCCGCTAAATCCAAAATAATGTTAAATCGAGGGTCGCGTGTAACCACTGGGAAATCCGTGGAGTGTATTATATTTTGTAGCTTCCTTAATTTTCTCTTGTAGCTCGCCTTATGTCTTTATGTTCTTATATTTTATGTTCCTTATTCAGGTGCTTCCCCATTCACGTAATATTCCTTATTCAGGGTGCTTCAGTCGTCACACCATTTGGCGGCCCTGGCAAGTACTTCAGGATCTAATACGAGGCTTCTCGGACAACACACACGAAACCTCTCCACCAATGCAAAGGTACAGAATCTTGTATCTGTGACTTTACTTTATGTCTATATGTACGCCTGAATCTTTCTTTTTATTTTTAATCTCTGGTAATCCTTAAGTCGTGTCAGGCAGGGATATTTTCGCGGCTCTTTTGTATTTTGCTGCCATTTTCATGCCCGTAGTGGTGGCAAAAAAAAATGTGCAACGTTTCGTCACATAGAAAAGCGGCTTTCGCTACTAGTATCTTCTAAACTGGCATCTTCCGGCAACCCCGAGACCAAAACAACCACTATAAGCAGCCATACGGTCTTTCCTTGCAGGAATCCCTGTGGTTGTTTTGGGTGTGGGTCCCTGAAGATGCCAGTAGAAGATGCTCCGTAATATGAAACGCCTTGTCCAACATGCGCAATTTTATGCCTTGTATCTTTTATAATCTTTATCTTTTAATTTCTTATCTTTACTTTATGCCACTAATCTTGTGACTTTACTTTACTTATCTGTATCTTTACTTTTAATCCTTGTATCTTTATTACCTTACTTATCTTGACTGTGCCACAAAATCTTGTATCTTTTTTTCTTTTACTTATCTTGTATCTTATTACTTTTAATCTTGTATCATTCTTTACTTATCTGTATCCCATTTTGACACTTTTAAAAGCTTGTTATCTTTACTTTACTGATCCTTGACGTTCACGCGCACTAAACCTTTTGTATCTTTACACTTGTAGGTGCTTGTATCTTTAGCTTAATCTTGCATTAAGTAAGATGGACAGAATAGGGAATGTAGCCTCATGCAATCCACCCTAGATTCAACCAAACCTTTCTTCCATCCTGCATCCTTAGCTGTTATCCTACCTACATCAAACCCTGCCTCCTTTTACGCTTCCTTATTTTCCCTCCTTATTTTCTTATATTCTCATGCCTCCTCTGCACAACAGCTTGCCTTCACTCCACTAAACCATATGTCCACAGGTGGTTTGAGGAGGTTGGAGTGTTCGGCCAGTCAAGAGCAGGTTTCTCCCAAGAACCGTCAAAATGTCCCCAGCTTTTATATTTTGGAGGCCTCAATATTCAGGGAGACTTACTTCACAGGCCGTCATTCCTCCCTTCTTACTTACACCGAGGTAACTTATATCGTGTTGTTTATCAATATATCTGGAAAAGCGTAGATTTACAAAGGAAATAGGGAAAACTGGTTCACAAAATAGGTTGTTGAAATGATTTAATGGACTCAGTCGTGGGGTTAGTTTAGTGTTGAGTCAAGGGAGCTTTATAAATGATTATGTACTGTTATGGAATGGGGATGAATGTGAATGTCGGTAGTGCTAGTAACAGGAACGACCTGTGAAGGTCCTCTCCGCCTATTGGTTTTAGCTCCCTTATGTTTTCCTTTAGTTTCTTAATATGTTTGTGTAGAATTGGATCCGTATTTAACTCTATCGAGCCCTTTAAAAAACTTTTCTAAATTGATACTTTTTAATTATATACTTTTTTCTCTGTCTTTTTCCCCTAGGATCATTTTTGAATCTGTTTAATTATTATATTTTGTCAAATTTTATTGTCGTTTATTTTTTATGAGGTTTTTTTTGGGGGGTTTTTTCTCCTTTTTTTTTTCTTATCATATTTTATCAGAATTTATCCAGTACTCTATCAGCCTTTTAACTTCCCAATTGTACTTTTTTTTTTTTCCCGTGCCTTTAACTTTTCCCAGTCTTTATCTGTATTTTAATCAATAGAGGTCGTAGAATTTAATCAATCGTTAAAGTTATCAAAATGGTAAACGTGACCACATGTACTTTTTTTTTCCCGCTCCCCCAGACATCATAACCAGAAACCCACTTTTTTTTTCCCGTCAACATATTAAGCTTCGTAACTTACCAACCGTACTTTTTTTCCGCTCCCGCCAGACATCTGCCCGAGGTTCCTGACGCCCGGGAGCCAAGCTGATCGAGGCCCTGCAACGCTCGAGGCTAAGATCACCGCCGCCACCTCAAGACCTACCCAGAGGCGTGTGAGAAGGAATCGTCGACCTCCTCCCAAGGTGAGAACACAACACACCACACATCACAACACACAGATCACACACACATAATCCACACACACAGATACACACCCAAAGGCTGTTAAAGAGCTCTTTATTCACACCCAAAGTTGTTAAAATAGCTCTTTATTTCACACCGCAAAGTTGTTAAAACCACTCAATGAGCTTACACTTGACCTCGATATACAGACTAATGGGGATTGAAAGTGTCCGTTGGCCTTGGTATTCGGGGGCGTAAGCATTTTTTTCATACTTAACACTGTTTTATTACATATAGAATACAATAAGAATATGAAATATGATTTTAATAAGCATTTCTTTGGAGTCCCGTTAAAGTCCAAAATTTTGTTTAAATCGAGGGTCCGACGACAATGGGACATCCGTGGAGTGTATTATATTTTGTAGCTTCCTTATTTCCTCTTGTAGCTGCCTTATATGTTTTCTTATGTTGCTTGATATATTTTATGTTTCCTTATTCCAGGTGCAATTCGGTATATTCCTTATTCAGGGTGCTTCAGTCGTACCGCCATTTGGCCCGGTCAAGACTTTCAGATTCTAAACGATGCGCTTAAGGACAACACGAACACAACTCCCCCCCAAGGCAAAGGTGCGGAAATCTTGTATCTTTACTTTACTTTATGTCTATATGTACTGCCTGAATCTTTACTTTTAATCTTGTATCTCTAAGGTCGTGTCACGCAGGGATATTTTCCGGCATCTTTGGTATTTTGCTGCCATTTGATGCCCGTAGTGGTGGCAAAAAATGCACGTTTCGTCACACGGCGTTTCGGCTACGAGTATCTTCTACTGGCATCTTCCGGCACCCACGACCAAAACAACCACTATAGCAGCCAGACGGTCTTCTTGCAGGATCCATAGTGGTTGTTTTGGTTGTGGGTCCCGGAAGATGCCAGTAGAAGATGCTCGTAGCTGAAACGCCTTGTGCCAACATGCGCATTTTTTGCCTTGTATCTTTTTATCTTGTATCTTTAATTTACTTATCTTGACTTTATGCCACTAAATCTTGTATCTTTACTTTACTTATCTTGTATCTTTACTTTTAATCTTGTATCTTTACTTTACTTATCTTGTATCTTTACTTTTAAGCTAGTATCTTTACTTTGTGCCACGAAATCTTGTATCTACTTTACTTATCTTGTATCTTTACTTTTAATCTTGTATCTTTACTTTACTTATCTTGTATCTTTACTTTTAAGCTTGTATCTTTACTTTACTTATCTTGACTTCAGACCACTAAACCTTGTATCTTTACTTGTAGTCTTGTATCTTTACTTAATCTTGCATTAGTAAGATGGACAGAATAGGGATGAGCCTCAATGCATCCCACCTCTACATCACCACACCTTTCTTCCATCCTTCATCCTTAGCTGTATATCCTACTCAACCCTGCCTCTTGTAGCTTCCTTATTTTCCTCCTATTTTCTTATATTCTCATCATCCTCTGCCACATCTTGCCTTCACGCCACTAAACCATATGTCCACAGGTGGTTGAGGAGGTGGAGTCGGCCGTCAAGCAGTTCTCCGAGACCGCCAAAATTCCCGGCTTTATTTTGGAGGCCTCAATATTCAGGGAGACTTACTTCAGGGCCTCCTTCCTCCCTGCCTTACTTACACCAAGGTAACTTATCTGTTGTTTATCAATATATCTGGAAAAGCGTAGATTTAAAAAGGAAATAGGGAGAAACTGGTTCGCAAATAGGATGTGAACGATTAGAATGGACTCAGTCGTGGGTAGTAGTGTGGAGTCAATAGGGAGCTTAAATGGAGGATGGACATGTTATGGATGGGGATGAAAGGTGGATGTAGGTAGTGCTACGTAACAGGAACTACC